>PVJS01004619.1:0-68214 GCA_004027185.1 Glis glis
CAGTACTTTGGGAGGCAGAGACAGGAGGATCCGGGTTCGCGGCCAGCCTCAGTTCTCTCGCTCTCTCTTTCTCTCTATTTACGCCCTCCGCAACTTCGTGAGACCCGGTTTCAAAATAAAGTATAAAAAATAGGGCCGGGGGCGTAGCGCGGAGGTAGAACGCCCCTGGGTTCAATCCCCGGTACCGCAAAAAAAAAGGGGGGGATAAAAAATAGAGCTGGGGGTGTAGCTTGGAGGAAGAATGCCCCTGGGTTCAATCCCCAGTACCACCAAAAAAATATATTTATTAATAACAGCTATTATGTATAGTGTTCTCTTACATGCAAAACTGCCACAACGCAGTCTCCCCCAATCCCCACAATTCCATAAGGTGGGCACCACCATTTTACTCACTCTACCTAGAGGAAACAGAGCTAGAGAGGGGCAAGCCTTTAGCCCAACTATTAAGTCTGGAACCAGGATTCAACCTGGGTGGGTGGCCTTCACAGCCCATGCACTGTAGACCTCTACCCCAAAGTGCTCAGAGTGCGGCCCCAGGACCAGAGCAGCAGCAGCTCTGGGCACTCACCGCACTGCCAATTCCCAGGCCCAACCTCTGGGCAGGGCCGTCCATTCTAGTTTAACCAGGCCTCCTATGGATCCCGATGCCCCCAATGTGAGAATCCTTACAGTAATCCCTGCAATAATCTACCTATTCTGCATTGCCTCTCCAGCTGCAAAAAGAGCTGTAGCCACTGAAGACCAAGTGTTACTCAGCTGTGACTGCACACACCCTGCTTCCCCACTGCTGCCCTCTCGTGTCCAAGTGTGAGGTGCAGGCCCCTGGGTGACAAGCGCTCAGAAAGGGAAGCGCAGAACAGTTGGTGAGGTTCCTCTACGGTCGGGACTCTGATGGCCTTTCTGGAAAGGGATGGGAGGGAGAGAGGGAACGCTACCGCTAGTCTCTGGTCAGGAAAGGGCACGGCACATTCAGTAGTGCACTGTCCTGGCCGGATCAAGGGGCTCACCTTGGGACTGGAGAGTTGCGAGCTGAGGTGGGGCCCGACTCCCCAGGGTCTTGAAGGCCTGACTGAAGGTGGGCACCAAGATGGAGTGCCAACAGGTACAGAGTACAAAGAAGGGGCGAGGGGGAGGCAAGCAAGGGAGGGGCCCGAGAGGGACAGCAACTTGGGAAGTATTTTCAGGCTTGTTGTGAACATGAGACAAGAGGCTGCCTGGGGAGTAAGTGGAGCCCAGGTCAGTGCCCAACCTGCAGGGATCTGAGCAAGGGTAGGGTTTGGGCCCAGGCAGTTCCCCCTCATGACTGGCACAGTGCTTGAGCACGACAGGGAGGGGTGGCTAGAAGCCAGGCCACAGCAGAGCTGTTTTCTGCATGGGGCATGCTTCCTACTACTTGGGCCCTACTTTAACACACTGTAAACCCCGTGGCCTTCGAGTCCCTAGCTTAGAATGTGAGCCCTTGAGTGTGGCTGGAGTTAGTTTTCCTCTGCCTATCTACAGGGGGACTTGGCCCGTAAATTAAGAAGACACCAAGGGAATGCTTTAAAGAGTGACCCTGCGTCCATTAGGAGGACTCATCTGTAACTCAATAATTGATGTTACTTATAAACCCAGTCTCTAACACAGTACCTTATAAAAGACTGAAGTGCTGGGTAAGTTAATAAATCATATTCAGCCAGGCGTGGTGGCACACACTTGTAATCCCAGTACTTTGGGAGGCAGAGACCGGAGGATCTGGGTTCGCGGCCAGCCTCAGCTCGCTCTCTCTCTCTCTCTCTCTTTCCTTAGCGAGGCCCTCCGCAACTTCATGAGACCCGGTCTCAAAATAAAGTATAAAAAATAGGGCCGGGGGCGTAGCGCGGAGGTAGAACGCCCCTGGGTTCAATCCCTGGTACCGCAAAAAAAAAAAAAAAAAAATATATATATATATATATTCATCTAGGAATTGGATAAAAGCAAAAGTTTTCTGCTTTGTAATAGTGTTAGTCTAGTTTACACTGCTATGTGCATTTGAAAACAGTAAATTTTTTAATATTCTGAGATTCAAACTCACATAGGCCATTTTCTGTGTATCTCCTACTTCCCTACCAACACCACCGTCAGCCTCCCATCTGGGAAGCGGCGGCCCATTCCGCAGTGTTGCTGCTTCCACTTCTGGAGTAAAGGCAAGCACTTCCAGAAGGCCTCCCCAAACCACCACTACCTGAAAAGACACACTGGCACTTACACTCACAGACCTAGCTGCTCTCTGGGCAGTATGTACTCCGAGACTCATCTGGCACAAAGAAACCACAGCCATGGCCATCTGTGCAGGTGAAATAGACCCAACGGTCAACTCCAAGTTCACCCTCTCTCATGGCTATGGGAGGTGGATTCCACATAAACGATCAGGGAAGCCATTAGAAAAGATAGGCCCTAAAAATATTCTAAGTTTAATTCAAAAACCAAGTGAGAAGAAAGGCAATAAACACCATTTTTATTCAGTGTAATGGTTTTGTAAACTTGCTCAGGCCCTCAATACTGCTTATTATCTTTAAAAGCTAGAAAAGGCCAGGCGTGGTGGCGCACGCTTGTAATCCCAGTACTTTGGGAGGCGGAGACCGGAGGATCCGGGTTCGCAGCCAGCCTCAGCTCTCTCTGTCTCTCTCTCTCTCTCCCTGTCTCTCTCTTTCTACTTAGCAAGGCCCTCTGCAACTTTGTGAGACCCGGTTTCAAAATAAAGCATAAAAAATAGGGCCGGGGGTGTAGCGCGGAGGTAGAATGCCCCTGCGTTCAATCCCTGGTACCGCAAAAAAAAAAAAAAAAAAAAAAAAAAAAAAAAAAAAAAAAAAAAAAAAAAAAAAAAAAGCTAGAAAAGAATACAAACGTCATTGGCACACGAAAGCTTCGCAAGTGTGAGTGCAGACAGAAGACACAGAGACAAGGTGCCAGCCTTCCCTGCGAAGGCATTTACCCCAAGCGACTGCACACCCACATTAACTTACTGCTTTAGTTCTGCATGGAAGCCAAGTTGACCCATTCTTGTCTGCCCCCCCTTTTGGTACTGGGATTGAACCAGAGGCATTCTACCTCCAAGCTATATCCCCAGACCTTTTTACTTTTTATTTTGAAACAGGACCTCACTAAGTTGCTGAGGCTGGACTCGAACCTGCAATTCTTCTGTCTCAGCCTCCTAAGTACTTGGATTATATCCATGTGCCACTAGGCCCGGTTCATCCCTATATGTTCTAAATGCATTCTTTCAAAACAATTCTCAGGAAAACGAATCTCATGAAGAATCTGAGCGTGGTTCCATGCCAGCCAGGGGCTGCAGGTGCTCCAGCCAGCCTGGACCACCCCAGTGCTGCTTCAGCCCCGGGGAGCTCCCTTCTGCAGGCCTGCTGCCTCGCCTGTATTGCCTGCCACAGGCTTTGCCTGATGAACTGTAGCCTGACCCCAATGCTAGTGGGCATGGGAGGTGAAGGAGGACCCAAACAAGGACAGGGCACCATCCATGTGCAAAGCATATTACCTACCTTTCCCAGGCATCATCCCAGTTTCCAAAGGGGGAAACTGAAGTGAGTAACTTGCTTGAGGTTTATCTGACTCTAAAACCCATGCTTGCCCCCAATGTTGATACGACTACTACCCTAACTGTAGCTGACAGTTAATTTTCCCTGTATTTACTTCCTATAACTTTGTCACTCCCTTCCAGACTACAAGAGATCTTAAATCACTCTTAGCTTCTATAAGAAGCAACATTCCAAAAAATACTTTACATAGAATAATCCTTCATACATGGCCCTTCATGACTGTATGGAATATCAGGGGCCACAAAGTCCTCTAAGTCAGAGGTTGTTTTGCTGTCTTGAGAAACTCTAGGGTGCTAAGGAGGTGTTTAAAGTTTTCCCTACAAGTGAAGAGAGTTTCATTTATTATTATTTCTTATTAACAATATACTAGCAATGATATCAATTCCATTTTTTTTTGTGGTACTAGGGATTGAACCCAGGGGCATTCTACCTCCAAGCTACACCCCCAGCCCTATTTTTTGTTCTTTATTTTGAAACAGGGCCTCACTAAGTTGCAGAGGGCTTCATTAAGTAGCTGAGGCTGGCCGCGAACCTGGATCCTCCAGGCTTAGCCTCCCAAGTACTGGGATTACAAGTGTGCGCCACCACGCCCGGCTTCAATTCCATTTTAATACTAAAACATAAATAAAATGCATTTGAATCTTCATTTCTCATCTATTTACCTATATAAGTTTTCATACTCTAGAATTTACTAAGTACAGTGTGAAGGTCTTCTTATGACCATGTGTCCATCTCAATGTAGAGAAAACCAAACCACCTTTATACTGCTAAGTCACATTTAAGGAGCACAAGGTTGGAATCCTTGAGGCAGACGTCAGTTTGACTCATCTCTATTTCCAGTGCCGATCAGCTATCTAGCGCATGGTATGTGTTCAATCAGTATTAACAATGGTACAACCTTAATGACAATGGATCCTTTTGATAGTCAGCATCACTCAATATCCCAGAAAACTGGTCTCCAAGAGCCAGTTTTCTCAACTTCTCCAAGAAGAAAATACAAAAAAGTTTAAAGGTTTAAGGTGAAAATGAAGATGAAATTAGACATTTATTTCATGAGCTTTTGATTTTAAATTATTCATCCTTCTTGTAGAATACCAAATCTTTATTCTCCTCTGAAATGGAACCTTGACAAAAAGAAAAGACAGATCACCTGCTACGGTGCAGGTATGGGGCCCTGTGGTTCCTATTCCAAAGGCTCTCCCAGACAGGTATTTCAACTCGTGACGAGTGCAGGCAACCAATCCAGAGTCTCTTCACGTCCGTGCAGGGGGAATGATCATCATAAGAGACGTTAGCAATTATTTTCCAGCGTGATGTAAGCCGAGGCAACAGCGCCAAGCAAGCGTCCTTGTCAAGTGCGTTCCAGCCTCTGGATTACTTCACCCACGTCTCTCTGATTAGGATGCAAGCCGTGTGCTGCCTAATACAATCTGCCATCAAATGCCAAGCACTTCAGACCTAAATTAGGAAATATGTCCAAATACATGGAATGATGCTAAGAGCCCTAAGTGGATCGCTCTCTTCCTTTATGAGGCATGAGACTCATTGTCAACATAATGCTCTTCGGCGAGGCAATTCTGTCTTCTAGCCCTCCACCTCTGAGAGCAAAATTTAATTCAGGCAGCAAAAGAATTAATAAGAATGATTTGGTACCATAAATGCATCTCATACATGAAAGTATGTTTGACAGATTCAGGAACTATGAGACACAAAAACAAAATGTGCAGGGATGTCTGGGTGCCAAGGGCCATGTTAACAGAGTTCAGACTGGCTGTGCACTGGAGCATGAGGAAGGCACGAGGCCAGAGTGATTACTTGTACATTTGTTTTCTTCTACAATCACATGTCACTTAGCAATGTCATTTATGTCCCTGAAGTGTGAGAATCCAAGAAGGCAACATCAAAACTTAAGAATCTACTTTTTGCCTAAAAGGAAAAGATCTTCAGGCACCCCTTCTCACCACAGCACTCGCCCAGCAAGGCAGAGGAACTGACGAAAACTACCAACTCCTGTCCAATTGTTTCTGCAGCAATCAGCATGGCCTTAGAGAAGCAGAAGCAGTGGATTCCCCGACCCATCTCAGAAGCCCTCAGCTACTCGGATCCTCAGTGGCAGAAGTGCTCAGCCCCATGTCATAGGTAACAGAAAAAGTTTAAACCAAAGAACCCAGGAATGCTGGTGCTGTCCAGGGCCCAAAGGTCATGTATCCAACCATTCTCATTTTACAGAATAGGCAAGGCAGATTATTAACTCAAAAGAATCATAGATGCCCTCAAAAGACACCAAATGTGTCAAGAAGAGAGACCTGTCAGGGTATGCCCAGCCCCTTCCCACCAGGACACTGGCCTGCGAGGGCTGTAAGACCTGCTGCACTGACTCTAGGAGAAGCCATGTGGTCTAGTTGTTCACCCTCACAAGAGAGCTGCAAAATAACTAAGACAAAAGGCAAAACCAGTCAGATCTCAGTACATCCCCCGGCCTCATTCTGTTGTGATCTTTCTGTGAAGCCTACAGGGGAAAATACAGGGGGATGGGACGCATGCCCATCTCCCAAGCCCATCACGCCCAAGGCTCGACTTCTACAAACGGCAGAATCTGCCTAAAGTATGAAGGCACATATCCCTTGACCCGGCAAGTCTATTTGAGGAATTCATTCTACAGATACATTCATGCGGATCAAGTGCTGTCTACAATGGAAAAGCCTGGGAGCACTCTAACATTCTTCAATAGGGAGCTAGCTAAATTAACCAAGGCACATCCATAACATGTCATAGTATAAAAATCAAAACAGCAAAATAACACCTGGGAGTTCTTTATTATATCATACGAAGTTATATCCAAGAGATATAGATGTAGGAGAAAGGTGCAAAACATCAATAAAGTATTTTACCACTTAAATTTTTAAGAAGGGAGTAGTTTGTGGACTAAGCACGTGAGCTCTCTCTGGAAGGACGGTAAGAAGCTGGCAACAGTGATCGGGCTCCAGGAAGAGAACCGCTGGCGGGTTGAGAGGAGTGGGAAGGCATCTGCCCACTGCACACCCTTCCTTCCTGTCTTCTGATTTCTGAATTGGGAAGATGCTTTATCTATTCAAAACATACTTTAAACAACCCCAAGTATGGTCCCCTAATTCTGCCCCACCTGCCCCAAAGGCAAACCCAGCTCCACAGCACTAATCCTCGGAGCCCTCTGCCTGAGCTGGAGAGGCCCAAGGAGCCAGCTACACTTGTGAGCCTTCCTTTAAAGATTAACCAGAGAAGCTTCTGCTCAATTATTTGGGTTCATTTCCTTAGAAAACTATGTTTATTGACAGAGCTCGGTTACTTGACAAGCACTAGTTTATTGAAATCTGTGTAATGCTGTTTTACCACTCGAGTGCCAGGAACACCACTGGTGCTCGGTCAGTACTGTGAGGACCGCAAGACACGCTGCTAGCTGGACGTATGAATGGATGGCTGTGAATGTTATTACTTGATGCTCTTGCAGCTGTGGTGCCTGTAAAATGCTAATGTGGTCAGCATATGGTGCAAGAACATTCTCCAGCTACAGAATAACGACATCTCTGGAGCATTTCTACAAGGTAGGGAGATTAAGTTCCTGCCTAAAATTCCATTTCAGCATTTGATTTCACTGTCTACTTTTATCACAGTTAATCAATAATGGACTACAGCTAAGCCCCAGTTCTGTAGCAGGTACAAACGAAGATAAGCCAGACTCTGTTCTCACAAAGCCTTCATCTGAATCCTCGATATACAGGCCAGAGGCACAGACATAAGCCCCAGTGTGTCTATAGCTCCAGGCAAGCTCCGCTGCTAATCACCTCACACTACCCTAATAAAATGTGCTGGGCCTCCTGCTGTCAGGCTGAAGCGCGGATATGGCCAAAACATGGTATTCACGAGCAAAGGGACACTGAGCACTACACATGAGGATACTTGGGAATTACAGCATCACATTAGAGCCTAGCAGGATGATACTAAAATTTCACAGACCCACCCATTTCATGGCTTAACTCTCATGGAAATGGTACACTGCAATTACGTTTCTTAAAAATACAGGTTTTTCTGAGAAAGCAAAAAATCCACTGAAGACAACCCGATGGAAAATCCTGTCTCTGGAAATCACTTAGAGGAAGCTGGGCATTCGTCTTACTCTTGCGTGGGTGGCATTCATGTTGGAGAAACATCTCGAGGCAGAGTTATTACCAGTCACCCACACGAGTGTCTGGAGCCATGGCGTCGTACTCACAAAATATTTGGATGTGTATCTGCCAGCCTTCGGAATGATATTTAGAAACATTCTTATATCAAACTTTCTTCCATTCCTAATTTTAAAACACCAGTGAAAAATTTGAGGGACAATATATTTTTAAGAATGAACTTTAATAAAATTAATGTATTCATCAGCTGATTTCATAATTAATGCTTCTAATTGAGTTGGAAAATTTGAGAGGCATCCAAAAACGCCTACTTACATCTGTAGCTAAAGGATCCGTCCAGAGCTGTGGATGTAGCTGACTTGTAAAGTGTGTGCCTAGCACACACGCAGGAGGCCAGGGATCGATCCTCAGCACCACCGAAACCAAAAAGGAGGGGGGCTACTTTCAGTCTAATTTTGTGCTAAACTATCCTTTACCATTTAGTTTCTCAAATTTATCTACTATGAATATATCACTACAGGAATGGATTTATTTGGATAAATCAAAGAGAAACAGGACCTGCCAGATGAAAAATTTATTAAAAATATGAAAAGGCCGGGCATGGTGGTGCATGCCTGTAATTCCAGTAGTTGGGAGGCTGAGACGGGAGGATCACAAGTCCTAGGACAGCCTCAGCAAGTAGCAAGACTCTCAGTAACCTAGAAAGACCCTGTTTCAAAACAAAAAATAAATAAAGGGCTGGGGATGTAGCTCAGAGGTAGAATGCCCCTGAGTTCAATTGCCAGTACCACAAAAAAAAAAAAAAAGAAAGAAAGAAAGAAAGAAAGAAAGAAAGAAAGAAAGAAAGAAAGAAAGAAAGAAAAGCCGGGCATGGTGGCGCAGGCTTGTAATCCCAGTACTTGGGAGGCGGAGACCAGAGGATCCGGGTTCGCGGCCAGCCTCAGCTACTTAGTGAGGCCTCGGCAACTTCGTGAGACCTGGTTTCAAAATAAAGTATAAAACATAGGGCCGGGGAAGTAGCTCGGAGGTAGAAAGCCCCTGGGTTCAATCCCCGGTACCACAAAAAAAAAAAAAAAAGAAAGAAAGAAAAGGTGCTGGGGGGGTATAGTCAGTGGTAGAGTGCATGCTTAGCATGTGTTCATCCTGGGTTCAATCCTAGCACTGCAAAAATAAAATGGATTAAAAATATGAAAAATTGGGGCTGGGGGTGTAGTTCAGTGGTAGAGCACTTGCCTAGCATATATGAGGCCCTGGGTTTGATCCCCAGTACTGCAATTAAAAAAAAGGACTTTTCAAACAAATATGAAAAATTTTAAATGCAAATAGTTTCTCTTCTCTCAACAAATGAGCTTGCCAGAGATCAGAAAATAAAGTCTTTTCAGAGATTGAGAAAGGAAACTGCCTTAGGAATCCAATTCTTGCTCCTTCCCCCTTCATGTGAAGATGAAACTCAGGTTTTCTATCATCACAGACTTTCCAGCTAAGATGACCAGATCCGCTCCAGTAAAACAGGCTGGCCAGCACCAAGGCTGCCTCCTCACAGATTACAGTGCACCCACACACTGCTACTGCTCTACCCGTCTTCTTGGTAAACAATGTGTAACCGGAAGCCACGGGATGTTTCTATACTTAGGAACTGACTCACTTGTAAAAGCAGTGGCACGTGTATAAATGAGATTTGACCTTACAGGTCAAATACACAGGGGGAATAAGTGAAAATCACCAGCAGAGAGCAGAGTCCAACTCTGAGTGGTAGAAATACCAGGAAGCACACAGTGGTAGCCAACGCTCAGGTGCCAGGCATGTCTGAAAGCTGTAGATACATCTCACTCAATCCTGCAACTCTATGAGGCAGGTATGATTAGGAACTCCATTTTACAAATGAGGAAACGGGTGTAAAGGGGGTGAAGCAACCTGCCTCAGGCCGCACAGGGCAGTGTGTGTCCAGAGCCTGGTTCTTCTAGTTCACACTACTGCTGTGTGGAAAGGGGACCTCCTTCTTTAGGAGAAGGATGTCGTCCAGGAGCCCTTGGCTCAGAGATGTTGCTTCCCAGGGATCCCACCACCTGCTAGCAGTGTTGGGAGCAGGCAAACTGGAAGAAACACAAAACCAAACAAAGATTTCATTCATTCCTCTCTCCCCTGATCCCACTCGACAAGAAAGAGTTCTACAAATCAACTTTAAGACTAAGTACTTGTTTACAATCAGGATAGTAAAAACCTACAGAGTGATCAAATTTAGTCACCATTCAAAGAACTTCAGTTAAAAGCTTGTCTCCCGGCTTCTGACTCAGAGTATCAGAGGCGCTTTTACGCAGTGTTGGTGAGAACATAAGTTTGAGGCAACCTTTTAGAGCTCATTTGGCAATGCCCATCATCATCTCAATGTGCATCTCAGAGATCTACTGCACAAGGACTTTTGCAAGTTGCCACGTGCAGTGCAGCACTGCTTGTGATAGCTGCAACAATAAAAACAACAGAGATGCTTAGCAGTGAGGGGACAGGCTGGGCAGCCTCTGGGTTGTAAGCATCTGTGGGAACTGGGGGAGGGAGCTGGGTGGACGCTGACATGGAATGTTCTCCAAGCCACAGCACCGAGTAAAATGATGCATACAGAATAAAATGAATAGTATGATCCCATTTCTACAGATATGTTTTTAGTATACAAATATACCTATAAATACTTGAAACTTTTCCACATGGATACCTAAAAGTTATTAATAGTTTCTTCTGTGTAGTGGAACTGGAGGAAGGGAGGAGAAAGGAAATAATCACTTTTCATTTTATATCTTTTTTAAGTGCTTAAATTTTTTTACTCTGCTGACATATTGCTCTAATACATATGAAAAGAAAAAAATCAGAGCCCTTTAATTTTTCAGTTGTCTTGTAAAAAAAATAAAATCTGTGTTCTTTTTTGTTAATTGTAGAAGTTCCTTTTTTTGTTTGTTTGCTGCTGTTGTTTTTACCTTGTTTCCTTCGTACACCCATCCCAGACTCTTGACACCAAAAGCAACCTGGCTGGCTGAGACATCTAGACATGTGACGGGCTGGCCGTAGACGTAATGGAGGGTTCTGGCCGAGTCTTCAGCCTTTAGCAGGTATACCAGATCTCCAGCAGTGGCTATTGCCACAGGGTACCTTTCAGTATCTGGAACTATTTCAAGGTAGTCGACCTGTTAAGGGATAAGAGTTGCTTAGTTCTACAAAGTCATCCTGACTTGGTCAGAAACAGGCTATTGCTCTTGCACAATAATGAAAAAACCAGTGACCCAAAAGAAAAAGGTAGGCAAAGGGACCATTTACAGAAAATAAAACACAAAGAGCTCTTGATCAAATGAAAAGATGCTCATCATAACAGAAACACCCCCAAAAAGAAAAGAACAAAGCCGGGTATAGTGGCACGTGCCTATGATCCCAATACTTGGGAGGCCGAGACAGGTGGATGGCAGGTTTGAGGACAGCCTCAGCAATTTAGTGAGGCCCTCAGAAATTTAGCAAGGCCTTCAACAACTTAGCAAGACCCTGTTTCAAAATAAAAAATAAAATAGGGCTCAGAGTGTAGCTCAGAGGTAGAATGCCCTTGGGCTCAATCCCCAGCACAAAGGAGAAAAAAAAAAAGAAAAAAGTACAAACTGAAAATGGCGTCATGGAAACACCATTTTTCACTGGTCATACCAGTAAAGATCAACAAGCCTGAGAACAATCTGGGCTGGAAATGAAGGGGCGGGACCCCACATCTATCGATCCTACTTGCTGTTGGGGGGTAAAAATCTGGTCCAGCTTATATCAAGGGAAATCTGGCAGCACTTATCAAAATGTCAAATGAACCAAATGCACACACACTCTAGCCCAGTAAGTTCATTTCTCGGAATGTACTTACAGATAAACCCACACATATGAAAATGATTATGGACAAGGTACTATGGTACTATTCTGTCATTGCCCCAAACTGGAAAGACCTAAACATCCACTACCAATGGGCTGAGTAACTTACAGTACATGTATGTACTGGAGTACCATGCAGTCTCAGAAAAAAGCATGAAGACATTCTTTATAAACTGATACAATGGGACACTGCCAAGATAACTGTTGGGGGAAAAGTAAGAAAGCAAGGTAAGAGGATTCCCAGTGTGCTAACATATGTATAAGACAGGCAGAGGAGGTGCACAACGCGCCTGACTTGAACGTGCGTAAGTCTTCTAACAATGGCTGCCCTCAAGGAGGAAAATGGGTTGTAAGGTGGGATGGGAGGGGGATTTTCACTGTTAGTTTTACTGTGTGTGTGTGTGTATATGTGTGTGTGTGGGGTGGTACTGGGGGTTGTGTGTGGGGGTACTGGGGATTGCACCCAGGGATGCTTTACCTCTGAGTTACATCCCCAGTCCTATTTTATTTTGAATCAGGGTCTTGCTAAGTTACTGGCCTCAAACCTGCAACCCTTCTGTCTCAGCCTCCTAAGAACTGAAATTACAGGTGTGCGCCACAGTTATCTGGCTTTATTGTGAACCATGAGGATGTAATAATTATTTTTTAAAAAGGTTTTACTTTTGTACAAGAAACTGATAAAATAAATTTTACTAAGTTTCAAATTAGCAAAAACATATTTAACAAATTTGTGTAAATACCAACAATGTGTTGTCAAAAGGTTAAAAATATTTGAATTATTTGCTGTCTCCTGGTTTCCATGTCAGGCAGTGATCGCAAAGGGCCCGGTTGGCCATCTGAGGGTAGGAAGGCCATTACAAACAAGCTCTGCAGTAACTCCTAACTGCGCTCCTGCTAGGACTTTCTCTGCTGTGCACGGGGCGAGGAGCACCTTTTAAGAATAACTTACTTTTCTCCATGCATGAGGCACGTTTCCCCCAGTGCAGTTTACATCAGGTCTTTACCTCACTGAATCCACCAAAAGGACAGCACTGCCCTGACCACGTGCCCAACGAGCCCAAAGCTTGAATCCTGAGGACCGTCCAGAAGTGCTTGAGAGAGAGTAAACATCCGGGTGACTTGGGCCCAACATTCTGAGCTCTGGGTCCATCACAAAGGACAGACGCTCTAGGCTAATACTGCAAACCTGGGCACACTGCCATTGCTGCTCAGGGAGCAGAGCTAGGAAAGACAAAAATGGTTTGCTCTACAGGCTGGGGGCCTTTTCCAGGGATACCCAGTGCATCCTGTGGCAACTACTTGCCCAGGGTAAGAAATAATACATAAAAAGTGTTATCAAACCCGCCTCCAACACTGGCTGCTTGTTTCCTCTCTCTCTTAAAGCTCGTTCTTTATTTTCCTAAAAATGATGGCCCTAGTCTGGCCACTTACCGTCACCTTGCTGTTGGATTTCTGACAGACAGAGAGGCTCAGACCAACAGTGGCCGTGCCACTTGCTGGGAGCTGCAACGACTTCAAAAAGCTTCGGTCTGTGCCAGGACGCCGCCTCACTGCCAAGGCAGGATTTGCACTTTACGCGGGACTCGCATCTTAAGCAATTGTCTCAGTTCATATAATTATTGCTGGTCTACAGTGTTCTTTAACCAGAGACCAAATAATAAGCACTATGGTAGTTTTGAGAACAAAGGGAAATATTGTACCTTCCCATTTTTCTAATAAAATCTCAAGATGGGATGACAGCAGCAAGCAGTTCTGGGGGAATGCCTCTCCCAACTGCAGAGGCCCGATCCTGGAGGGACTAGAAGCTCAGGGAGGTGAAGCGGTGATGCCATCACTGTTTAAGTTACTCAAATCTAACATTTCCACCAGGAAGAAAACGGAGAGAAACAGGACTGGTTCCAGGTCAGGCCATCAACTCAGTATTCAATGTTGGCTTTTCTGTTAATTCTCCTACTTAGTACCCAAATCAGGTTTGTTTAAATGAAGTCCCAAACCGACATAGATTTGAGTACTTCCTTCTTACCAAATCACCTGCCACCATACTAATAAAGAGGTTCACATACAACTGAGGTATGAACTAAGCTTCACATAAAGCATTCTGAAACTGGCTCAGCTTCACATGTTCCTGGAACGTGGCTACTCAGCTCACACTGACTGGAATCTATTTTCACTCAAGAGTTGCTCTTCATCCCAGGTTTGACAACCTTGGGATGAGGAAAGTGTAGGACAGAAAACTTCCCTCCATATGGACCTGGAAGACACCAGTGAACTAATTTTCACTTATGCGATCAGCCAGAAACTGATCTCAGACTTCCAGGGGTGAGAGAGTCTGCCATGTTAGTCTGAAAGAGAACAAGGAGCACAATGATGAGAAACTATGGCCCTCAAGTCAATCCTGAGGTTTTGTGCACGTGTGTTTGTTTGTGGTATTGAGGACCACACTCAGGGCCTCGTACAGGCTAGGCAAGTGTGGTGGTGCTGAGCTACATCCCAGCCCAGCCCTGAGGTCTGCATCACAACTTCTTAGCTCTGAGACCTGGGGCAAGTCAATTCACTGCTCTAAGCCTCTCTTGGCTTCTTGGCAAACGGGGAAAATAATATTACCCATTTCTCAAGGCTATGGAGAGATTTGTGGATGTAAGACCCACAGGAAGCCCCAGGTGAATGGGAGCTCTCAACATCATAATTTTGTTCATATTAGAGCCAGAGATTCTAAGAATGGAAAATAAACTGAAGGGACTAAGAGCTTACCAGTTTCTGCACTTCAAATTCTGCAGCTATTTGCCAGTACCCCTCCTCATTGGGGTACAACATCACAACATCGAAAGCAGAAGCTGTGGCAACAGTGACATCTTCCCGGCTGAGGGCCAGCGCCTGTATCCTGGCGTCATGCTCAAAGCGATGAATGGGATACCTTCCAGTCCTCAGATCCCAAATATTAAGAAATCCTAGGTAGAAAAAAAACACACAGGTAACAACTTTAGATTCACCTACAATTATACAACAGCCATGCAATGATTTTGTTTTTCAAAATTCATCAAGAGATAACTGTATGGCAGTAACGCAGTCTATGGCCATTTGTTTGCACCCAGCTCAACCGCTTGCTAGCTGAGGGACTTGCAGGGCTCACTCCGTGGCTGTGAGCCTCTTTCTTCACCTGCGACACTGAAGATAATGTCACCTGCACAGGAATGCTGAGGATGGACTGTTCCTGTTTATGTCTAATGTTTACATAGTGCCTGCTGGGTATAAAGCATATTTAATCCATCAGTAATGCTAATATTCTATTGCTCACCTACAAACCCAGTCCTACTTCCTGTAACTTCCTACTGCCTAGAATAAAGCTTTTTAGTTTGTCTTTTTTCAGGGGGTAGTACTGGGGATTGAACTCAGGGATGTTCTACCTCTGAGCTAAACTCCTAGCCCTGTTTTATTTTTTATTTTGAAACAGGGTCTCGCTAAGTTCCTGAGGCTGCCCTCAAACCTGCAATTCTCTTGTTTCAGCCTCCCAAGCACTGGGATTACAGGCGTGCGCCACCACGCTCAATCACTTTTTTTTTCTTTGCGATCCATCTCCTGTCTTTCTTTTTTCTTGCCTTGCACTTTGTCTCTAATCTGTAAAGGTCTTGAATTTAGGCTCTTACTATAGACTACCATTCAGCACATATAAATAGAGGGAGCTACAAGAAAACAACACATTGGGGCCTCTTTGCAAGACTTTCACACTGTCAGCAGGCTAAGGGGGTGATCACAAACAAAAGGAGAGCTTTCTTCAAGCTAAACGTTCAAATGTAAAATGCAGCGCACTCGTCTAAGAATCCTGGAAGACTTGGAGGGTAAACGGATCAGGAGTGCTTCACAACACTCCCCTGGCAAATAGTTTGGCAAATTTTTTCCATTCTGACTCAAAGGGAAGAGACATGCCACAGAAAACACCAGTGGCTTTATCCATTCAACAGGATATAGGCCTTCCCATCCCAAGGTGTCTCATGTTAGCACGGGCCGCCTCCAAGTACTCCATGTCGTGTTTGTTTGCATGTGTTTGAGACATCAAGGGAAATAAAACTCTACTCTCTGAGCTTCCACATGTTCAGACATTCATTTGTCTCCTCTCGTGGAGTGGTCTCTTCCATCCAGGGAGGAGCATCATTAGTACATTTTGCCTAAGAGAAGAAACAAGCTCCGAGTGGCTGAATGACTCATCCAAAGCCACTTGGTTTGGGATGAGGATGAGCTGGAATTCAGCTAAAAAAGCACAGGATGCATAGTTGTATTTACATGTGCATAAAATAACTCTGAGCCGACAAGTGCTGCACACCAACAAACTCACCCTGTGTTCTGCCAAGCATGGGAGCTATTCAACCACAGCTCACGCTAAGCACACATGGAGTTTATCTATAAACACATTTTTCATTATTAATCAAGTATTGGTTTTGTTGGCATCACTGTTCCAACAGAATTGGATGCAGTAAAACACTTCACCAAAAGTTGAGTTTCACAGAGCGATATTAAGAAGGGTCTTTGGGAGAAAAAAACTTTCAGAGCTCCGTTGATGTAATGGTTGAATTCTCCTGAGTGCAGGCTGTGTCTTTACCAATTCCTCCATGTCAGTCAGGGCTGGTCCTCAACTGGCGGCGTCACCGCGCAGTCTTCCGACATCACTTTTAGTGCCCAAACATTTAGGACTATTATTTCTTCTTGAAGAATTCACCCAGCCGGGTGTGGTGGCGCACACTTGTAATCCCAGTACTTGGGAGGCTGAGACAGGAGGATCCGGGTTTGTGGCCAGCCTCGGCTACTTAGTGAGGCCCTCCGCAACTTCGTGAGACCTGATTTCAAAATAAACAATAAAAAATAGGGCTGGGAGTGTAGCTTGGAGGTAGGATGCCCCTGGGTTCTATTCCCAGTTCCGAAAAAAAAAAAAAAAAAGAATTCACCCTTTATCATATGCAATGTCCCAAAGACTACTCCAGCTACGTAGTCTTTGCTCTGAAATCCCGTCCATTTGCAACTGACATGGCCACTCCAGCGTTCTTGTGATTACCGTAGGTGAATTTTCCCATCTTTACCATATTTCTCGCCTTAGGTCTTTATATTTAAAGAGGGTTTCTTGCCAGGCGTGGTGGTGCACGCTTGCTATCCCAGTACTTAGGAGGCTGAGACAGGAGGATCGCAGGTTGGCAGCCAGCCTCAGCTATTTAGTGAGGCCCTCCACAACTTAGTTTCAAAATAAAGAATAAAAAATGGGCTGGGGGTGTAGCTCGGAGGTAGAATGCCCCTGGATTCAACCCCCAGTACCACACACACACACACACACACACAAGAGGGTTTCTTGTAGACAGCAGATAGTTGGTCTTGTCTTTAACTGGGGTGTTTAGACTATTTAATATGTTTCATGTGATTATTGATGAGGCTGGGTTTAGTCTACCATCTGGCTAAGTGTCTTCTGTTTGTCCTATCCGCTCTTTGCTCCCTTTCCCCCTTTTCTTTTCTTTTTTTTGAATCGAATATTTGCGTTGAGTATGTTTTTTTTTTTTTTTGCGGTACTGGGGATTGAACCCAGGCCAGGGGTGGTCTACCTCCGCGCTACACCCCCAGCCCTATTTTTTTTTTATGCTTTATTTTGAAACTAGGTCTCACGAAGTTGCGGAGGGCCTCACTAGGTAGAGAGAGAGAGAGAGAGAGAGAAGAGAAGACAGAGAGGAGAGAGAGTGTGTGCGCACATGCGCTGAGGCTGGCCGCGAACCCGGATCCTCCGGTCTCTGCCTCCCCAAGTACTGGGATTACAAGCGTGCGCCACCACGCCTGGCCTGAGTATATGTTTATTCTACTTTGATTCCTTTGTTGGCTTATGAGACAAATTCTTTGTTGTTATTTTAGGGTTGTTTTAGGGGTTTAACTTCTCGTAGTCTACCTTCAGTGGTACTGCACCACTCCGCGGAGTGTACCAACTCTACAGGGCACCTTCCATTTCTCCCCCTAGCCTTTCTGTTCCTGTCATACTTTTTTTTTTTGTGGTAGTGGGGATTGACCCCAGGGGCATTCTACCTCTGAGCTACACCCCAGCCCTATTTTATTCTTTATTTTGAAACAGGGTCTCACTAAGTTGCGGAGGGCCTAAGTAGCTGAGGCTGGCTGCGAACCTGCAATCCTCCTGTCTCAGCCTCCCAAGTACTAGGATTACAAGCATGTGCCACCACGCCTGGCTCTGTCATACTTTTTATTTCCACAATATATTATAAACCTTATATATAGTTATTGTTGCATAAGCAGGCAATTATCTTTTAGAGTGATTTAAATAATAAGAAAAAAAAGCTGTTTCTGTTTACCCAGTGATCACCATGTCTGCTGCTCTTCCAATGTCACTTTTAGCAACAGTATAAAATCCTGTAGCTTCTGCAATTCTCCACAGTGCTTCTGGGTGTCTGATCCAAAACACAGGTATCTGAGAATAGACACGGCAGCCACAAGGAGGACTCCGAGCGAAGGCACTGCTTTAGGCAGTGGGGACACGAGTGAACAAGAAAAAACACAAGTCCCTGACTGCATGGAACTGACCCTCTAGTGGCATCTCTCGAGCGTCTCATCCAGGGACATATATGATTGAAATAATATGATCCCTATTCTCACAAAACACATACTGGACAAACATTTTAGTAGCTAAAATGTAAAATAAAATACAACATTGCTTAAAGTTTAATTTTTTGTCACATTATCACACTATTTTCAAATCCCAAAAAGGAGCAGCTAACTTCTGCAAACATTTCAAGTTGAAATGTGTCCACATTCACTGCATGAGAACCAAGGAAGAAGTCGCCAATGACTGTCAGAGCCAAAGAAATTCGCTTCTCAAATAAGTCTGATTTTTAAAAATCTGATGCAGATTCATTTGAAGGGCCAAGTTTCCTCATACCACAGACTAGCAATGACATGGATGTCGCTACTGGCATCGTGTAGACCTATAAAGTGGCAGGACTGTGTCCTCCTCCTCTACTCTCCACAACAGTGAATTCTGAGTGCTGAATGTGGCTAGGTAATAGCAGACTTGCTCAGTGCTAGTCTCATCTTTCAGCAAAGGAACATGTGGTTGTAAGGAACAGAAATCCCAGTGAGACTGGCTTAAGCACAGGAGGAAAGCTGACTGGAAAAGCTGTCGTCGCGCCACGGGCAGGAAGTGCAGCTGGAGGTTGCAGGAGTCGGAACAGAAACCAAGGCAGGGCTTGTCTTACGCGCACTACAGATGTTGTCTCTGATTCTGTCACTGTTTCATTCTTCCTCTCTGCACAACGCAGCTTTCTCTTGTCCCCGAGAACGTGAAGAGCAGTGGCGGTCCTCATTCCACACGGTCTGAGTCCCAGTCCAGGAAGCTTCCCATGCCTTGTGCATGGGCCAAAGGGCAAATTCAAATCCTGAGAACCTGCCCACCTGTAGAAGGTCTGGGGACAGCTCAAAGTGTCTACTACATTCATCCTGAATATTAGGCCAAAATAAAACAAGAAAAGTTCTCAGGAAAAGCAAAGGAAGTTCTAAGCAGTTTCTCAGTGGCGTAGAAGCAGGTCTCTGTCACCACTCCCTGTAAAGATACCTGCCAGGCACTAAGCCTTAAGAGCCGGAGTTTATTTTCCCCGTTCTGCCACACATCAGAATAACAGAAAGTAGAGCAGGTGTTCGTTTTTTTCCCAGATAAAAACCTCAATAGCTGGATAAAAGATGTGTAATTCTGATGCAGTGCTCCGAGAGAATGGCACTGCTTTGCTCATAAGACCATGGAAAGGATGTAGACACAAGCAGAAACAATGAGTGAAGCCCACGACCCAAAGAGGTAGGCGAGGGTAGGCCTGGCAGTCACCTGCTCCCGGGCTCGGGAGCCTCCCCTTGACGCACGAAGAGACCGGTCATTAATGATGACATGAGTAACGAGGGCCAGTCTTCTGAGGAGACAGAAACCTGCTCAGCAGCTGTGGATGGGCACCCATGCCAGTGTGCAGCATGCCCCGCCACCTCCCCCGGGAGGCCAGCCAGAGTGTGGTAATGAAACTGCACATAGTGGAAATGGGATCTAAATGAGTTTAAGCTGATTTATGTTAGCTTTTGTAAAGATTACTCGGTATCTGGAAAGTGCTACCACTGTGAAATAATGTTGACAATCCTTAAGACCTCTGCCTAATGGTACTTGCACAGGGTATTTATATTCCTCGTCATGGGAACAAGGACCATAATGGATACCATTTTTGTTTTATTAGGGATGCATATTTAAATTAATCTGCTATTTGCCTAAACAATTAGCTGCTTCTGTTTGTGTGCACAAAGCCAAAACTGCAATTAGGCTTCCATCAAAAAGATAAGTCCCAACTAAAACTGTCCCGGTGGAGTCATAAGAGCGCGGGGCAGAACTTTCCAAAATTACTTTTTAGCATAATGGTAATTATGTTAATTGCTTGAAAGGTAAATAACTGCTGAACTGGTTTTGGAAAAAATGCAATTGGTATTGCCCCTCCCCTTTGATCTTTTCCATGCATCATAAAATGTAAAACAGGTTAACAGTTTAGAAAGTCATGGACTGGTCACTTTTTAAACTACGAAGTTTGTGGTCTTTGGTACCTTCCTGATTAGAACATATTTCAGCCATGAGCTCCTATCCTCTTGAGCTTGTGCAATAAACACCTGACGCTTGAGCTCAGCTTCATAACAGTTAAATAGACAGGCTCAATTAACTGTGTTCAGAGACACTGAATGAAGCGGACTATTTATAAAGACAGCTGGCAATCTCAAGTTCCACCATGTAAATAAACACTTGCCTATCAGAAATTAAGTAGGAATCAAAAGAAATTATGCAACAAGGGAAAAAGCACTTTAACAAAAATTTAAAATATCCCCACAGCATCCACTAAACATGTACCTCTTCATTCATTAACTCCACACAACATCACTTTGAACTGTAGGCCAGAGACATAAAGGAAGCATAAAGTTTGAAAGACAAAAGAGGTTTTGCTCTCAAGGAAGAGGAGCCAGTGGGAGATCATCATCAGCACAAACAAGAATCTTGAAAAAAGGCTAAATCATAAACTGAGCATGGTGGTGCACACCTGTAATCCCTAGTACTTGGGAGGCTGAGGCAGGAGGATCCCAGATTTCAAGTCAGTCTCAGCAACTTAGGCCCTTAGAAACTTAGTGAGACCTAGTTTCAAAACAAAAAAATAAAATAGGGCTGGGGTTGTAGCTCAGAAGTAGAATGCTCCTGGGTTTAATCCCAAGGAAAAGGGAGGGAAGGAGAGAAGAAGGGAGGGAAAGTTTACTTTCCCTGGATGCTGCACAGCATCCTCAACATTCCAGGGGATCACAGTGCTGAAGCTGAACTCTGTTGCTTTTCCGCTGAACAAAAAACAGGAAATGTTCTGGAAGCTGCATTTTAGATTAGATCTGGATGGGCTTGAGAACTAAGTAGTGACTGGTTAGGATGCAAGCAAAGCAGAGACCAGGATCATCAAAGCAGAAACAAAGACAAGGAATGAGGAAGGAAGGATGAATTCTGTGTTTAGTAGCTCTCAAGTTCAAAGCAGAAAGGAAAGAAATTTTGAAAAAGAAAAAGAAGACATAGTAAATTGAAAAGAAGACAAACAGTACGTTGTGAGATTATGGCAAGAGACTGACAAGAATTTAAGCGCCAGGCGTGGTGGCGCACGCTTGTAATCCCAGTACTTTGGGAGGCGGAGAGCAGACACAGCTCGCTCTCGCGCGCGCGCTCGCTCTCTCTCTCTCTCTCTCTCTCTCTCTCTCTCTCTCTACCTAGTGAGGCCCTCCGCAGCTTCGTGAGACCCGGTTTCAAAATAAAGTATAAAAAAAATTAGGGCCGGAGGCGTAGCGCGGAGGTAGAACACCCCTGGGTTCAATCCCCGGTACCGCAAAAAAAAAAAAAAAGAATTTAGTTGACAAAGTCAAAGGAAAAACACACTGATGGAGAAGCCAAAGAATTTGGAACAGCTCCTCTACAAGGGAAAGTACTGAGAAGGTGGATAATGTGAGAGAGACATCACTGTGCCCGCAGCCTCTGACGCCAGCCAATTCTTACAATATAACTGAGCGAAATAAACACAGTGTAGAAGATGTCCTGAAGAGTATATCAGACACTCATAAGAGGTGCCTCCAGGGAAGAGACCAGGGATCAGGACATACTCTTGGTAATATCTGAATTCTTTCTACATGTAATATGATGTAAAAATAATTATTGTAACTTGTGTATACATCTTTTTTTTTCTTGGTGGTACTGGGGGTTGAACCCAGGGACTTTCTACCTCCAAGGTATACCCCCCAGCCCTTTTTATTTTTTATTTTGAAGCAGGGTCTCACTAGGTTGCTGAGAGTCTCACTATTAGCTGAGGCTGTCCTCAAACCTGTGATCCTCCTGTCTCAGCTTTCCAAGTATAGGGATTAGCACCACACGTGGCACCCAGGTTCTTTTTATTTAAGCATTAACATTTAGAAACCAAAATGCTCTGTCCTACTAGGGTAGCCCAATATATTCTTAAAACCCATAAGAATTAGAATCAACAACTCCAGGTCCTTGTCTGAAATGTCAAATGTTTAGCTCAGACACTGCCTTCTTTTCCTGTCAAGCAGAAACAATTAACTTTTCAAGAGTAAATCCAACTACATTGCAAAAAGTATTAAAACCACACCTTAAAAAATCAGCTTGGTTGAGATAAAGTTTAAATGCAAAAACAACAAACTATCTTGGGCTAGGAATGTAGCTCAGTGGTAGAGCACTTGCCTAGCATGAGTAAGGCCCTAGCTTTGATTCCCAGCACCACAAAATAATTAACTAACTAAATAAATAAATCTAAAACCAACCAAATGAACCCATCGCCTTTAAGTGTACAATTTGATGAGAATGGACAAATATATATATACTCTTACGCCTACCACAATCATAATACAGCCTATTATACCTCCCACGGAGTTCCCTCACACCCCTTAGTAGACCCTTCCTTTACTCCCAGCCCCTGGCAATTCTGTCGTGACAGTTTTGCTGCTTCTGGGATTCCATATAAGTGGGATTTTACACTGCATATACTCTTTTGCACCTAGCTTCTACTGAGCATAATGTTGCTGAGATTCATCTACGCTGTTGCTGCATATTGATAGCTTGCTCAGTTTTACTGATACGCAGCATTCCATTGTATGGACATACCACAAAGTATTTACACATTCACCAGCTGATACACATTTGAGTTGCTTTCAGTTTAGAACTACCATGGATAAAATTCTATAAACAATCAAGTACAAGTTTTTGTATGAACCTATATTTTCATTCACTTGGATAAACATGTAAGAGTGAGAATGTTGGGGAGGAGTGAGTTTATGCTTAATTTTATGAGCATCTGTCAATCTGTTTTCCAAAGTGCTGTCCCTGATTTGCATTCCTACCAGCAAAGAATGGAAATACCAGTTGCTCCAGGTCCCCCCAACACTTGGTGTTATCAATCTTTCTAATTTAAGATATTGTACAAGGTATGTAATGATGTTCTATAGTGGGTTTAATTTGTATTTGCTTAATGACTAATGCCGTTGAGCATCTTTTCATATACTTACTAGCCATTCCTATATCTTCTTTAGTGAAGTATCTATTCAAATATTTTGCCATTTTCAACTGGCTGTTTGTCTTAAGTTACAAAAGCTCTTTGTGTATTCTGTACGCATGTCATGTAGCAGATGTATATTTTGCAAATATTTTCTGCCTGTTAGTGGCATATCTTTTCATTTTCTTAATGGCCACTAAAGAGCAAAGGTTTTGAATTTTGATGAAGTCTAACTTATCATTTTACCTTTTATATTTTGTGCTTCTTGAGTCATAACAATACTCTGTCCAACCCAAGGTCACAAAGATTTCCTATTTTGTTTTCTTACAGGAGTATTACACTTAGGACTACAATCCACTTTGAGTTAGCTTTTATATGGCATGAAGTAGGAATGAAGGGTCATTTTAGAGGTGGGGTGGCATATAGATTTCTACTTGCTTTATTTAACATTGTTGAAAAGACAAATTTCCTTATTGAATTACCTTAGCACCTTTGTTTAAAAAAAAAAAATCAGTGGCTGGGCGTGGTGGTGCACACTTGTAATCCCAGTACTTGGGAGACTGAGACAGGAGGATTGCAGGCTCGCAGCCAGCCTCAGCTACTTAGTGAGGCCCTCCGCAACTTAGTGAGACCTGTTCCAAAATAAAGAATAAAAAATAGGGCCGGGGGTGTAGCTCGGAGGTAGAATGCCCCTGGGTTCAATCCCCAGTACCAGAAAAAAAAAATCAGTGGCTCTATTTTGTTCCATCAATATATAGGTCTATTCTTATGCTTTTAACACAGTCTTGATTACTATAGTTTTACAGTAGATCTTGATATCAGGTCAGATAAGTCTTTCAACTTTGTACTTCTCCTCCAAATTCTTTTTGGCCCTGTGCTTTCTTTTAGACTTTAAATTTTTTTAGGTCTTAAAATTTAGAATCAGCTTATTAGTTTCTGCAACAAACAAACACTGCTGAGATTTTTATTGGGATCAGGCAGAATTTCCTGACCAGTTAGTGAGCACTGACATCCTAATCTCAGCCCGGGACCATGGTGACTCTATTTACTCAGACTTTCCTCAACTTCTCTCATCAAGAGTTTACAGTTTTCAGCATATAGGTCTTACAAATATTTTGCTAAATTAATCCCCAACTATCTCCTATTTTTTATGCAAAACCAATTTCTAGTTTGTTTCTAACCTGAAGAAGTGCAACTGATTTTTGTCTATTTATGTTATATCCAGTGACATTGTAAAACATAATTACTAGGTCTTGTAATATTTTTGTAGATCACTTATGATTTTATACATAATTTATTCATGGGCATTTTTACTTCTTCCTTTCCTATCTGTATGCCTTGTATTTCTTTTTGTTGCCTTAGTGCACTAAGACTTCCAGCACAATGTTGAGTAAAAGTATTGAAAGTACGTTTCTGATTTTTAAGAGGAAATCACTGCCTTTTACCATTAAAAATGAAGTCAGCTGTAGTTAAGTTTTTACCATAAGAATCAACTTCTACATAGCTATAAATGCCATAATACGCTGGCATTATTTTTCATTAAACACTCCAATTAACTTTTGAAGACATTTTTAAAAGAATAAAGTATAGCCGGGCGTGGTGGCGCACGCTTGTAATCCCAGTACTTTGGGAGGCGGAGACCAGAGGATCCAGGTTCGCGGCCAGCCTCAGCTCGCTCTCTCTCTCTCTCCTTAGTGAGGCCCTCCGCAACTTCATGAGACCTGGTTTCAAAATAAAGTATAAAAAATAGGGCCGGGGGCGTAGCACGGAGGTAAAACGCCCCTGCGTTCAATCCCCAGTACCGCAAAAAAAAAAAAAAGAATAAAATATGTTTACACACATATTTACCATTCCTGTCCTTCCACATTCCTTTGTGTAGATCCACACGTCCATTTGTTAGTGACTTCTTTCTGACTTTAGCATTTCTTCAATGTTAATGATGCCTTCTATTAATGTCTCTGTCTTCATTTGTATGAAGAACGTGTCACACTGCCCTGACAGGGCACTGAAGCTCTGGTTAGTATCCCTCCCCCGTCTTTTTTCTGTTTGATTATGGATAGGGTCTGTTTCTATGTCTTCAAATTCACTGATCTTTTCTTCTCTATTCTCTCATCTGTTTATTGTATCTAGTGCATTTTCATTTCAGAAATTATCTTTCCTATTTGGAAATTCCATTTGGGTCTCCCCTCCCCTGCACTTGGTGGTAGTAGGGATTGAACCCAGGGGCATTCTACTTCTAAGTTACACCACCAGCCCATGTTAGTTTTTATTTTGAAACAGGGCCCTGCTAAGTTACTTTGTGCTAGTCTGAACCTGTGATCCTTCCATCTCAGCCTCCCAAAGTACTGAGATTACAAGTGTGCACCCCCATGCCCAGGTTTTTAAAATATCTTTTAATTTCTTTCCTTGTCATGCTTATATTCTACACTTTTTAAAAATCTATGCAGCCGACTTATAACAGCTGTTTTAACATTCATATCTGTTTAATAATGTCATTTCTGGGTCTCTGTTTCTATTGATTGATTCTTTTTTTTTTTACTACTAGAAATTGAACCTAGAGGCATTTTACTTGCAAGATCACCTCTAGCCCTTTTTTTTATTTTGAAATAGGCTCTCACTCCATTGCTGAGTCTTACTATGTTGTTAAGGCTGTCCTCGAACCTGCAATTATCCTATCTCAGTCTCCCGAGTACTGGAATTACAGGCATGTGCCACCATGCCTGGCAATTCTTTTATGGATTGCATTTTTCTGTTCCTTTGCACGTATAATTTTATCATCAGATGATAGATGTTGTGAATTTTATACTGTTGGTTCCTGGATTTTGTTGCATTCTATTAAACAGTGTTATACTGATTAAATTTCGTACTGATGCAAAATTAAGATATCTAAAATCAGTTGGATCCTTTTGAGGCTTGCTTTTCAGCTGTTTTTAGAGTGGCTCCTGGCCAGATTTTAGCCCCACTACTAAAATGTGATGTCCTTCTGAGGATTCCACCCAACAGCCTATGAAGTACGAGGTATTTCCATTCTGGCTCCTGGAAGTTTTAACTATCCCTAGCATTGCCTGAGCTCTAAGAACTGCTGTGCCTTCTCTTTACAGGTAGTTCTTTCCTGGTTACAGTTATTTCCTCTCACACATGTGCTGAGCTGTATTCAGCTAAAGACCTGGGACTCCTTAGCAGAGCTCTGGAGATCTTCCTCTGTGCAGCTCCTGCTGTCTTATACTCAGGCCCACAAATTCTATCCACCCTGGTTTCCCTGAACTCTCACTAATGTCTCCTAAACTCAGTGAGGTGCTAGACTGTTTAGGGTATCTTTCCTTTCCTGAGTTTTTCCGGCTGGTAAGCTAGTGAAACTGTAGCCTCACCCTGTTTGTTTCCTTCTCTAAGGGATCATAATGTCTGAAAACCATGGTTTAAAATAGTTGTCCAGTTTTCCATTTGCTTAAAGCAGAAGGATAAGTCCAATGCCTATTACATCATTTTGAGCAGAAACAAAAAGTTTTAAGTTTTATTCTGAAACAATTTCAAAATGACAGAAAAGTTGCAAGAAGTCCTATATACGCACAATTCAGATCCCACTGCCCGCTGACCCGGCAATGTCCTTTATAGAAACAGGACCCGAGCCAGGATGTGCACTTGCCCCACTGGCATGTCTCTGTCATTGTCTTCAGCCTGGCAGGTTTACTCTGTCCCTGACTTTCAAGACCTCAAGAGTTTTGAAGAGGACAGGCCAGTCATTTCATGGGACGTCATTCAATTTGAGTTTGTCCAACATTTCCTCATGACTACCCCAGCTTGTCCACTTGGGCTGGAATGCCACCAAGTGACTCCGTGTTGCTCTCACAGCATCCTAACACGTGGCACAGGACAATCTGTACCACCACTGCGGATGGTAAATTTGACCACTTTATCAAGATGGTTTCTGCCAGACTTCTTGACTGCAACATCAGTTTTTCTCCTTTTAATTAAATGTTTTGTGAGGATATTCTTTGAGACTATGTAAAATCCCAACCCTCATTTCATTCTTAGCCACTAGTTTTAGCATCGGTTGATTTGTCTGAATCAATTATTACCATGATGGTTACCAATTAGTTTTTTCTAATCATTTTTCTGTATTAGTTGATGTTCTGAAACTTTTAGCAATTTTTTTCTCTTCTTTTTATTCTATTTTTATTAGTGTATACTTGTGGATCCCTACTTTATTCAATGGCATGTTATAATCTGTCACTAACGATATTTACTTTGATACTTAAATTGTCCCAGATATGGCCAATGGAAACACCCTGAAGCTAGCTTCTGTACACATGGGGGGCCTCTGGGGATTGAATTCAGGGGCATTATATCTCCAAGCTACATCCTCAGCCCTTTTTATTTTTTAATTTTGAAACAGGGTCTCACTAAGAGACCCTGAGAGTCTTGCTAAGTTGCTGAGGCTAGCTTCAAACCTGTGATCCTCCTGTCTCAGCTTCTCAAGTATTGGGATTACAAAGCATGTACTACCCTGCTCGATGCTTCTGTGTCCTTGTGACAAAGTACCCTCATTCTTGTAACTCTTCCTTACTTCCCAGTACAACAGACATTCCAGGTTTATTTCGTTCTTTTCTGCCCCAGTCCTGGAGTCCGCCATGTCTCCAAGCAGCCCTGGCCCCCTTGAGTGAAGAGTAGTATTTTCAAGAGCTGAGCACTGGCTGTACTCACTGGGACTTGGGCTGATGCTGATTCTATACCTCCTTGGCAAACAAAGTGAGGAATGTCAACATATGTACACACACCGCTATTTACGTCTCTCTCTATCCATACTAAAACCACAAATTCCACACCCACAGCCCCTATTCCAGTCCAGCGCCACAGGGTCTGTTCTGCCTATCCCCCTTCTATACTTCACTTTCCTTCTCTGGCAGTGGGAAAAGTGGCTCCCGTAATCCACAGTGTACTGACTCTCCCCAGCCATGCTTGCCTCAGCCTTGCTCCTCGCTCCACCTGGCCTGCGCCACCTCCCACCCGCTGGGCCTGCCTAATGGCTTTCTGACTGAAGGGCAGGCCACAGATGATTCAAAACAGAAATACACTCACTCCACAAGCATACTTGTTTCTGTTTTGATAAAACCCAAGGGTTTAGAGTGGAATAAACATGATAACCAAAATGCAAGTGTTGAGAGGAAAATTAAATTCTCACTTAAATTTTGATTTGCCTTCTTAAAGAATCAAATTCATTCTCAGTTGTCAGTAGGTACATTTAAGAACTGACAATTTATTTCTTTAGAGTCTAAACTATCTCCCCAAAACTACCTTGTGCTATTTATCACTCCTTTCAGTTTTTAACTTCAACTATAATAAGACAGGACAGCTACTCTGCATGTATAATACTGTGTATTATTAAACTGATAAGATCAGATACTACACTTGATCTTAGCCAAAAGGCCGAGAAGCGATACTGTGTATTATTAAAATACAATTTTCAGCAAAACTACCTCCAACAAACCAAAGGATTAACACTAAGTCTTGTATCATAAATTTAATGTGCCACTTTCTTCTGCAAGAGAAAAAAATCTTAGTTACCTTAGAAATTGATTTTCTGCTATTCTGTACCTAATATACCATGTTTTTTAAATCCGAGAGCTTGCAGGTCCCTCAGAATTATCTGTGGGCCCCTCAGCATGAAAAACCATGTGCTACAAGGTTATCACGGGCACGTGGGTGATCACCTGGCACCATGAGCCCACACAAACACAAATGCGTGTACACAGAGATCCCACAGTGTGAGCCGGGCGTGGTGGCGCATGCTTGTAATCCCAGTACTTTGGGAGGCGGAGACCGGAGGATCCGGGTTCGCGGCCAGCCTCAGCTCGCTTGCGCGCACGCGCGCTCGCTCTCTCTCTCTCTCTCTCTCTCTCTCCTTAGTGAGGCCCTCCGCAACTTCGTGAGACCTGGTTTCAAAATAAAGTATAAAAAAAAAAAATAGGGCCAGGGGTGTGGCACGGAGGGAGAATGGCCCTGGGTTCAATCCCCGGTACAGCAAAAAAAAAAAAAAAAAAAAAAAGATCCCACAGTGTGGCTCAGACATGGGCCAAAAGAGCTAGATTTTTTTTTAAGATTACCATAAACAAAAACACAGATTTAAAAAAAAAAATTCTAGAGATCTCAACAACTCTCACCCAAGACCATCTCTGTGGCCTCCAACTGGACAAACACTGCCCTCTTATTCAGTTTTAATGCATATCTAGTCCAAAGCATATCATAAGTATATTAAGCTCTTCTCACTGAGAAACAGAAAAACCTTTAAGAGAACAGCTTCATTCGGCAACTTCCTGTAGTGCATGAGATGGTCTCTGCGGCTCGTTGATGAAGCAAACTAACCCCCTAGAGCATGCCAGGTGAAAGACCCTTAACGCTCAACCCTCTCACACTTCCTGAGCACCCAGACCATTCCAGCGCAGAACTCTGCATTCAAAATTCTACATTCTCCTCAGAATATCTGTTATATAACATTTTACTCAGAATAACTTTTTCCTATTTTATGGAAGCACTCCTACTTTTATGAAAATTATTATTATTATTATTTTTTTTGCGGTACCGGGGATTGAACTCAGGGGCATTCTACATCCAAATACTGGGAGTATAGGTGTGTGCCACCATGCCTGGCTGTACCCTATCTTTTAAAAGGACTACTCCTGGTGGGTTTTTTTTTTTAGTTTTTGTCAAAATGTGTTTCATTTTGTTCTGTTTGCTGAGTGTCTGGGCCTAAGGGTAGGCAGAGATATCAGGCAAGAACTGATTACTAAACCTTTTTAGAGTGACAAGAAAGGCCTTGAAACAAACCACAATCCACGGTCAGTTGTCCCAGGCATCTCCAAAGCCATGTTTGAGCATGGTAATATCCACTTCTAAAACTCAACTCTGAGCCAAGGAAAGGGGGTAAGTTGCATATTGCATTCAAAGTCATCACCAACAATCAAGAGATACAGGCAAGACTATCAAAGAACTGATTTTTTTTATTAAACACAAAATTGTAAATAAAACTTTAGAAGCATCTAGTCTCCAGAACTAACTAGAACACGGTCCTACTGTTTACTGTTAAAAAGCAGCTTGGGGAGACCGCTCCTGTCCATTGTTGCTACATCAGTAAGTGCCCAGGAGGGCAGGGCCTGGACAATGGAGCCTGCGTGCGTTCTGACAACTGCACCGGGAAGCTGCAGGAGTGGATAAGCACCGTGTCTTGCTTGAGTGCACCACAGAAGAGGGCAGGGCTGTCCCAGCTAGGCCCACATGCTAATACACACCGAGTCTTGCTTCTCCTCTCCTCACTTAGCTAGACAAACAAGAACTTCTTTGCACCTAAGGAGTGTGTGATCTCATTCATCACCAAAGAGTGAGTTTTTAAGACAAACTCTGAGCAGGGAGCAGGCTTCCAGCACACTGCCATTCCCTAATGCTGTGGCTCAGGGCCAAAGGCAGGCAAGCATGGAGCAGATGGAGTCCTGGCAAGGTCTCCGCTGTCCCTGCATTAGCAGCATCTGCTCATTACTCAGAACCTTCGCCTGCTTTATCTAATGCTCCAGGAAAAGCATTTTGATTTGATTCATTTTGGTATGGTAACGTGCAACACAATTAGTGGTAAAATCAAACTGGAGGACAGCCAGTGCTGACAATCGGAAACAAGGCAGAAGAAATATGAGGCCAGTGGGTTGGAATTCAAAAAATCACAACTGTGGATCACCTTGCCAAATCTCAGCACCCCAGGTGCATGTACAGTGTTCCTACGGGGCAAGGCTGCAGAAGGGGACACAGGGATGACTTACTTTCTTCCAAAGCAACTTCCCTCTCCCCTGTGGGTAAGATCCCTGCTATGGGGAATGTGGCAGAGAACACTGAGAGGTCTCAATGACTACAGAGCTTCACTGGCACAGCCGAGAGCTGGAGTGCATTAGCTCATTTTATTATCTTATTCTTCTTCTCTGTGAGGCACAGTCACAACTATTATGCAGCAGACCCACAAGGTACACTTCCCTTTTGCCATGTTTTTGCCCAAGAGCAGCCAGTTCGCTGATCCTGGACAGGAGCAATTAAGAAAAAAAAAAAAAAGCGTGTGCTTGATTATTTGAATCTGTCTTGCCCAGAATTCATGAATATGTTGATATAAAAATCACAGTGTTGATCTGTTAAACTGAAGCGAGACCAAAGACAATGCCGCCTGAGACCTGGGTGGTTGTTTATCACAGAAATTGTAACAACCTGGATCACACTGGTCAAGAAAACACAAGGAGCTCTTCTAAGAGAAAGAAAGAACCCTTAGCACCAAATGCCCTGAGACAGACCGAAGGCTTCAGGGTGAGCACCGCACCCCTGGAGATGCTGCAGAGGGTACCTAATCCCAGTGTGAAGTAACCATCTCCCCAAAGTGACAAGAATCCTGAAAGGACAAGACGACAAACTCAATGACATGAATGGGAACCACCAGATAAGCTGACTGAAACAGAAAAGTCCAAAACAGACCCAAATGCAAAAATATTTTCATATCTAACAAACTTATAAAGGCAGCAGCTCCTTTACAGGCAAGGCAAAGATGGACTTGTTGATAAAAGATGCTGAAAAGAAACATTCAGATCCATATTTCCAGGTAATGCAGGCTGAACGCTACTTAGATCAAGACTTAAATGCAACCAGGTGTGGTGAAGTATACCTGTAATCCCAGCTACTTGGGAGGCTGAGGCAGGAGGATTACAAGTTCCAGGCCAGCCTTAGCAATTTAATATGACCCTGTCTCAGAAATTTAAAAAAGGGCTGGGGGTAGAGCACCCTTGGGTTCAATCCCAGTAAAACACACACACACACACACACACACACACACACACACACACGCACACGCCATAACAGTTAACAGAAGAAAAAGAAATAACTACTAATATCAGGTACACATATGAAAAAAATTCAACCTCTCTCACACTAAGAGAAATTTAAATTAAACTATAATCATATACCACTTCCTATCACATTAATAAATACCCAAAAAGCTACCTTCCAGAAGACAATAAATAAAAGTCCATTAAAAAATAAATGACGCCGGGCGTGGTGGCGCACGCTTGTAATCCCAGTACTTGGGAGGCGGAGACCGGAGGATCCGGGTTCGCAGCCAGCCTCAGCTACTTAGTGAGGCCCTCGGCAACTTCGTGAGACCCGGTTTCAAAATAAAGGATAAAAAATAGTGCCAGGGGTGTAGCTCGGAGGTAGAATGCCCCTGGGTTCAATCCCGGGTACCGCCAAAAAAAAAAAAAAGACAAACAAAAAAAATCCAAAATACATTATGCCCAGGGTCACTTCCTTATCCCTTTCTTTTCAACCAGAAAAGGTAAAACCCAAAAGGCAAATGGAGAAAGTCAGAAACAAGCAATTTGCAGACAACAACTAAAAGCACAATGGAAAGATGTTCATATAGACTTTCAAGAAAGGCAAACACAAAGGACAAGGAAGCCGGGCATGGTGGCACACACCTGTAACCCCAGTACTTGGGAGGCTGAGACAGGAGGATCGCAGGTCTGAGGCCACGCCTCAGCAACTTAGTGAAACCCTGTCTCAAAATAAAAAAATAGGGCTGGTGCTGTAGCTCAGAGGTAGAATGCCCCTGGGTTCAACTTCTAGTACCAAAAACAAACAAACATGAAAAAGACAAGTCAATACCGGTCTCAACTATCAGGCATGTATGAGGAAAGAGTTACCCTCACATACTCCTGGTGAGACATGAATCAACCGGCAAAAGCCTCAGGATCAATCCACAGGATTTATCCTAACATGACGCACACGCACACAGCGTCCACCACCCAGCAATGATCCATAGTTTACTCCACATACTTACGTGCACACGCTCATCATATTTGTTCAAGGTGACTGCTTGCAGCACTTATTTATTTTGTGGTGCTGGGGATTGAACACAGGGGCACTCTACCTCCGAGCTACACCCCCAGCCCTATTTTTTATTTTTTAATTTGGAAACAGGGTCTCACTAACTTGCTGAGAGCCTAAGTTGCTGAGGCTGGCTTCGAACCTGTGATCATCCTGTGCTAGGATTACAGATGTGTGCCACCACACCTGGTTTAACAGCATGGCTCTTAATAACAAAAATAAACAGCTCAAATCTACATCAGCAGGGACTCAAATAGACAAATCATAGTACAGCCACATAACACAATAATACACAGGCACTAAAAAGAGTAAGTGCAAATACAGAAGATCCTCAAGATGTGTCAGAAGGTGAAAACGGCAAGGTGCAGAAAGTAGAGAGCACGGCCTGGTGTGAAGGGTGAGCGGGCCTAGCAGCAAGGCACGGGGAGAGGCTTCTACTTCTCTTTTGACTTGATTTTCTCTTACATTTTATTTACATTTTTGCTGTTTGCATTTTAACTATGAAAAATTTAAATATTTGAAATGTTTTGACAATCACACTTGCCAAGTATTTATCAAAGAAAGTAGATTTCTTATCATAACCACATTGTTCTCCAAAATTTCTGTGCAATAAGCATAAGAAGAACAACGGCAATTCTAATTAACAATATAAAACCAGGGGCTGGGGCTGTAGCTCAGTGGTAAAGTCCATGCTTAGCATGCACCAGGCCCTGTGTTTAATCTATAGACACACACACACACACCCAGCAGCACACGTGCATACCTGAGTATCACCTCAAGCTGTATTTGCAAACTCAAGAGAGGTGAGACATGGCGTGCAAATAAACCGGGTGCACATTTCTGCGGGAGAATCTGGGATTACAGAAACAGCACAACCACAGCACAGCTGGAAGACACAACTGCGGCTCTGGATTCCTACTGCCTTCAACCTCGACCAGGTGACTCAGCTGGCTTCCTTGGACCTCACTCTCCCCAGGTACAATGTGTGTGTGTGGCAGGAAGAATCTACTTAGATAATTCTAAAACTGTATGATGGTAACTTAAAGTAATACAACTTTCACACAGGTGCTTAAAAAAAAGAGCTCATTGATACTTTGGAAAGTAGGAAACAAACTTGGGCTGCTCTTATGCTAGTTATCCAGAATCTCAATAACTGTATATGAAATATTAATAACTATACCATAGAAGCAGCTTAGCTGAATTCTATAGGCTGAGAACAATCCATCAATGGTGTTTACTAATATCAAACCTAAAGAATAGAGTTCAGCCAGGCATGGTAGCACATTCCCTGTAATCCCAGTACTTGGGAGGCTGAGACAGGAGAATCACAGATTCAAGGCCAGCCTCAACTATTTGGAGAGACCCTCAGTAACTCAGTGAAACCTGTTTCAAAATAAAAACTAAAATAGGGCTGGGGTTATAGCTCAGAACGTAGGGGGTAACACCCCTGGGTTCAATCCCCAGTACCAAATACACACAAAATAAAGCTCATGTTTTCATGCTGCTAAAGAAATAAAATTCAAATATTTAGGATCACAGCTCTATTTTTTTTTTTTTTGCAGTACTGGGGATTGAACCCAGGGGCATTCTACCTCCGAGCTATACCACCAGTCCTATTTTTTATTCTTTATTTTGAAACAGGGTCTCACTAAGTTGCAGAGGGACTCACTAAGTAGCTGAGGCTGGCTGTGAACCCGGATCCTCTGGTCTCAGCCTCCCAAGTACTGGGATTACCAGCGTGCGCTACCACACCCGGCTACAGCTCTAATTTTGTATTTTTAACTGCATTGATATAAAATTCCCCATTCGCTATTTTGCTCTAGTTTTGTCCCCTGACAATGTTACCCTGATTGAGGACTTGCACTAGTCCCACAACATGAATACTAACATTCCCAAACACACTGTGGTCCAACTTTGGGCAAGTGGAGACACAAAGCTTTCAGAGATTCAGACTTTCCAACATAATGGCAGTTAGGAGCCTGAGTGACAGGTGGACTGACTCATGACCACTGAAAGTACTTTTTCTTTTTTTTTTCTTTTTTTTTGCGGTACCGAGGGTTGAACCCAGGGGCGTTCTACCTCCGCGCTATACCCCCGGCCCTATTTTTTTATGCTTTATTTTGAAACCGGGTCTCACGAAGTTGCAGAGGGCCTCACTAAGTAGAGAGAGAGAAAGAGACGGAGAAAGAGACAGGGAGGGGGAGGGGGAGAGAGAGAGAGAGAGAGAGAGAGAGCTGAGGCTGGCCGCGAACCCGGATCCTCCGGTCTCCGCCTCCCAAAGTACTGGGATTACAAGCGTGCGCCACCACGCCCGACTGAAAGTACTTTTTCTATTATCTATAAAATGCCAAGCATTTCCTTCTGTAAAGCTAACTTTATACTATTCTTATGGAGTTCTCTAAACCCACAGTTGCTCACACACACAAAGATTCTCTCAGTGCCAGAGAGACAACATACTGCCATCAAATATCTTGTACAGTGCATATCTGCCAGAAAAAGGTAGGCATTGAGTTTTATTTTTCTATTTCCATATTTGTCAGTAGATTATCTATGTTATCCCCTTATCACTATTCCTTTTGGACTGAGCAGAGACTAAAGGAAAAGTAGGCCAAGAATATTTAGTATTTTACACCAAACAAGTTATTTGCTTAAGATGGTCTGGCCAGCCGTGTTACAGTGCCTGGCACTAACCCCAGCCCGACAGTCCAGGAGGAGTTAAACACCAGTTGTAATGGGTGCTGGTTCCAATGCCTACTAATGCACCGAGGGTTACTGGCCAACTTCTTCACATAAAGGCAGGAGTGAGTGTGCGTGTGCGTTTGTGTGTGTGAGAGAGAACATGTGTGTGTGCCCACGTGTATGTATGGAGGGATTACAGGGGGGAGCTGGCCACAGCTGCTTAATTTTTGCAAAGCTTTTTTTCTCTTTAATAGGGAGGAGGGTTGCGGTTACTTACCATCCTCATAAGCCGCTACCGCCAGCGAGCTGTTTATCCTCACAAAGGAGACATATGGCTGCATTCCAGGCTCGTCTTCCACGTACTCTGATTCTAGGAAGGGGGCCACATAGTCCCAGGTGCGAGTGTCCCACACCCGCACGTCCCCTGATGTATATCTGGAAAAGAAGGACACACTTGTTTCCAAAAGGGGATTGAAGAGAAAACGGGGAGGGCCTTAAACCAACAGAGGAGCGAGATCTGCTCGGCAGGACACTCCCGGGACCCTGTCTGGATGAGTGACTCCAACGGCGGAAATGTCAACTGCATGACAGAAGGCTGTGAACATGGTTCACATTCTCACAGCACAATGGTGACAATTCCAAACAAGAAAACGATAATAAGAAACTGGGCATCGACAGCTCCTTGCTTTCCCTTTTACACTGTTATAACCAATCTGTTACCTTGGGTTCTCCCACAAAAGGGATCGCTAGCAGAAATCTGTGTAAGCAACAGTGACCACACACACACACACACACAGGCCGGGAGAGAGATGCTGCTGGGGGACTGAGATCTAACGGTCTCACAGGCGCGAGCTTTCTAATACCTCGCCCATGCATCAGGTCTGACTGATTAAAGTCCCTAAAGACTAATTGATTTGCTGAAACAATTAAATCTTGCCTTTAGCAGCCAGATAGCGCTGCCTTCTCGTGAAAAGCGCTTGTCCAAATGCACAGAGCTCCCTGGTTCTGCCCACTCTGCACGTGGGAGCACTCACTGTGTCCTATCACTGCTGCTACTCCCAAAACGACCCTCTCCACCAGCCAGGCAGGGCCAGAACCTGCTCAGACACGAGGCCCCTAGGATAACAGAATGGCCAGATGATGGTGGGGCACCGCCTGCCACCGCGGCAGGTACGTTAAGTTCTTCACGTCTGCTACAGAGGGTGAGTCCACAGGTAAGGCAGGTGGCAGGGGTTAGGGTGGAAGGGACGCTGGGGGCCTCGTGATGGGTCATCACAGGGAGGCAGGTGATTGTGAGGACGCCCCTGGTCTGAAGTCCTGGCCACTGTTTCTTCAGGTTTTCATTACAGGATTGAACAAGATGACCTTGCAGATCTATTTAATCACTGAAATCAATGACATGACACATGTATGAAGCAGCCACAGATCAATCTCAGGGGAGATCTTGTGTGTGTGGTGCTGGGGATGGGACCCAAGGGCATTCTGCCTCTGAGCCACACCCCCAGCCTTAATTTACTTTTTATTTGGAAACAGGGTCTCACTAAGTTGCTGAGGCTGGCTTTGAACCTGTGATCCTCCTGTCTCAGTCTCCCAAGTAGTGGGATTACAGGTGTGCACCACCACACCCGGCTCTCAGGTGAGATTTCTTAATAAAGAGACTAAGAAAATTCTGACTGGGTAATTCTTCATTTACTACATTCAATAGTATGTCTCCAAATTACTAATCTATAGTCAATGAGTGCATTAGTAACCACAGGCCATCCTGTCACCCCAGTCCCTAGGCTGGACAGCTCAGCTCCACCTGCAGGGCAGGGGCTGGAGAGCACAAGTGACACAAAGCGCTGAACAGGAGAGCTGTGCTTCCTGTCCCTGGACCCAGCCGCTCTGCCTGACTGCTGACCCTCCTGTAACAGACACGCTCACGACACTCCCGTCCCCACGCCTGGCAACGAGCAAGCGAGTGTGGACACTGCCGCTGCCTGGCCAGAGCACGGCCCTGGGCTTCCCAGGCTCTCCAGGAAGCAGCCCCCATCTCCTGCCGTAATGAGGAACCCTACCCACACACCGCTGCACCAAATCAGCAGGCTTAACTTGAAAGCCGCAAACGACTCAGAATGTTCTCTGGAGTAAAGCCACTTGCTTAGCCAGACACACTGGTTGAGTATGTTTGAATTCCTAGATCATATGTGAGTAGAGTCTCTGTAAAAGGAAGCAGTCAATTCAGAAAAGAGAAATGAAAAAGATGGCACTGCCTTTCAGAAACACAGAGAAAGGTCAGTGACAGAAAGAAGAATGGGACTCAGGAGATGGGAGAACTAAGGAACTTTGGGGTTAAGGCGCACAACCAGGAAATGCATTTACTCCACCAGCTTTGTGTATGACACCACACCCTGGTCTCAAGCTGCTCTCTGTGGCACCCCCTTGAGGCCACAGCAGGAGGAGTGGGCTGTGGGGGGCAGTATCTCAGTAGCTGGAGCTCCAGCCGGAGGTTAGTACCCTGACACAGAGTGCCCAGGCAAAGCAACAACAAAACTGCAAAATGGGGAAAAATGTGCTTCAACTTCTGAAGCAGACAGGAGTGAACAGTGAGATACAAACTGTTGCTATCTCTTCATTTGGGGGAAGAGGAGAGAGGGAGGGGTGGGATTCTATGGAGAACAGTGCTCTATTAGCACCCAAAAGGTGCCTGATGAGACCTTTCTTCTTCCCTAAGGGAAGTTGCCCAGCTCGTGCTGCACATCTAAAATAAACGCATGCACTCCTCCAAGTCGCGCTAGCCTGTTCCCTAATTCCTTATCTTTGTCCATGGTATGGATCGCCGGTCCCAGGTTGCTGATACATAGGAGGGCCCCTCCATATCTCCCTTGCCACCATGCCAAGCTCTTTCCATTCTCATTCTCAGATGCCTGGTCAAAATGCCTAACACTGGGCTGTAGAGTCCCCCTGCCTCCGAGCCTCTCCCGGTGCAGTCCACCCTGCATCCACCAGCCCTCCACAACATGCACCGAGTCCACAAGTCATTCTGGAAACAGCTTCCCTCCCCCACGCTCCACGGTAGACCGCGTCCCCACTCAGACCCACTTTGCTGGTAGCCTGGATATTCTCTCATGAGCACTTTGTGCGCATCACCTGGCTGTCCCTCTCCCTACAATCTATAATCATCTGAGGTCAGGGCCACACACCCAGCAACTAGAGGGGTCAAACCGGAACCATACTTGACACCTAGGAAGCCCTCTGCAGAGTCTTACTTCTGAACACGGTATTGAACAGAATTTTATTTATGGGACCTACTGAAAACCCTCCACAAACCAGCTCCCGACCCTCTCCCCACAACATCCTCTCCTCTCCCTCCCACCTCCAGATGAGCTTGCAAACACTGCTGCCTTTGAACCTGGCTCCTTCATCCCCCTTCCTGGAGGCCTTCCTCCTCCTACCCGAGTCACCCAGAATCTTTTCTTTCTTTTTTTTTTTTTTTGCGGTACCAGGGATTGAACCCAGGGGCATTCTACCTCCGCGCTACACCCCTGGCCCTATTTTTTATACTTTATTTTGAAACCGGGTCTCATGAAGTTGCGGAGGGCCTCACTAAGTAGAGAGAGAGAGAGACAGGGAGAGAGAGAGAGAGAGACAGGGAGAGAGAGAGAGAGAGACAGGGGGAGAGAGAGAGAGAGAGAGCTGAGGCTGGCCACGAACCCTGATCCTCCGGTCTCCGCCTCCCAAAGTACTGGAATTACAAGCCTGCGCCACCACTCCCAGCTACCCAGACGCTTTTCAAGCGCCTAGTACCCAAGCACACCCCAGACCAGCTAAATCTGATTGTCGGGGGTGGCGGACGACATCAGCGTCTTCTAGTGTAGCCAAGACTGAGTGAGGACCCAGCCTGAGCCCACCAGCACCCCCAGGTCTGGCTGAGGCCCCCCTCCTGCATGAAGCCTTAGGTGTCCTCATGATCTTGACTGCTAAGTCCTACCTCAGTGCTGCAGCCTCCGTCACAGTGCCCACACATAGTTAATCCTAAACAGACAAGAGGTGCCTGGGAAGGGGTGTCCTCAGCGACCACTGACTCCCGGGGTGGAGCCTCTTTTCACCTCCACTGCCTGCTGCCTTCCTGAGCTAGTGATCAGTGCAACACCAGAACGCACATGTCGACATGTGTCAGCCTTCCTGCATTATTTCCAAATTGATTAAAATACAGCTCTAGAAGATAAAAGAAAAATTCAACTATTTTGATAAACATCAAATTTTCCAGATATCCATTTAAGTTTTAACTCTTTTCTTCAAAGACAAAGAGCATGAGAATCACATTAAGTGTTTTGCTGCAAAACAACTCAAGGGGTAAAATATAAAAGGCTCTAGCCGGGCATGGTGGTGCACGCCTGTAATCCCAGTACCTAGGAGGCTGAGACAGGAGGACTGCAGGTTTGAGGCAAGCCTCAGCAACTTAGCAAGACCCTGTTTCAAAATAAAAAATAAAAGGGCAGGGGTGTATTTTGGGGGTAGAATGCCCTTGGGTTCAATCCCTAACTTAAAAAATTCTTCATTTCTTTTGTCGAAGGGAATGGAGAATAAATTTCAGAATATACTTCAGCAGGTACTGAGTACGTCGATAACTCTGCAGCAGGCCCTGAAACCTAATGCAAGTGAAAGGACGGGAGCAACAGGAGTTGGGCTTTGTGCTCATGAACCCATGCTAATTTTCACCATTACAGAACACTGGTTGGGGCAGAGGGACCTGGACGAAACCCTAAATGTGATCTAAAAGCACTTAACAATGCTGGCCAGGAGAAGCAAGACCAGATAGCAAATGGAGGTAGGAAAAAGGCTGATTTTTCTCCAGAGCTCCAGATGTCTTTATCGCTGCCTAATGACAATCACGCTCCACCAATTAAGACGCCACTATGATGGCTGCATTGTCAGTAGGCCTTTGGACCCCAGTGCTGTTGATGGCTGTCTAATTAGTGTCTGTACAAAGTACAACTGCAACTAACACACTAACTGATGTAAGGACAGAAAAGAGCCCTGAAGAAATCAGCCCTCTTCACACGACTAGAGTGCCCAGCCCGGCACGGACGTGCCGCAGGAAGCTGTGCGCTTTCCCAGTCGCTTCCACGCTGGGCAAGGCTGAGTTCACCTCTAAATAAATAGGGCAGAGGCCACAGCTGATTTTTTTGTTGAAAGAATGGGAACAGAGCCTCTCCCAGGCTCAGCAGGCCAGAGCCAATTGCCAATTTAAAATGATTTACCACCAAAGAGCTTTCATTAACTAGTAAGTTTCCGATAAGCAGACTACTTATTTGGACTAAGAGGCCAGAAGAAAAAAAAAGGAAGAAATTCTGTACAGCTAAAAACAACCTTTAACCTTTCTTCTTGTATAAATATCCAGCAGGGCTTCCATTTTGCTTCCAGGTGCCAGCTCTTATTTTCTAAAAACAAATTTGTTCAAAGCTCTTCCTAACAACAGGGTGGGAGGGGTGTTGATTTAAGAATGCTGAGAAGTAAGGTTAAGTGACTTACCCAAGGTCACAAGAAACACTTTAGTGGCACAGCTGGGATCAAAACATGCCCAGGTTTTTCTCAATCTGCTGCTTAGCCAACAAGCCATTCTAGCTCCTCAGATGACAGTATCTTTAAACAAATAATGCTTTTAAGAACCATCTCCATTTAAGTGCAATCTAAGGAATTTATTGTTTTCAATACTGTGACTCAGGCTTGCAGGACACAGCCCTTGACCTTAACTCATCAATTCTGCCACTACATTTCAGCTACAAGGCGAGACGCCCATCCAAAGCTCCATAAGCTGGTGACAGGAGTGTGGGGCTGGGCAGACGCCAGGCGTGCCCGTCACACCTGCTTCACGGGCGTTGTGCAAGGATGTAAGAATGGTTGTGAAACTTCCCCCTCTGCAGGATCATGCTCATGCAGCCATGCTCAAGTCAGGTCCCAATCCTACCCTGGCCAGGGACCCACAGCAGCCTCAGGCCAGGGCAGCAAGTGGTGGTTTTTGTGTGTTAACTTCAAAAAAACCAGCAGTAGCAACCTAGAGCCCTGTGTTGAGAAGGATTCTGAAGCTGTATTCCATCCAGCTCACCAGAAAAGTGAATGCTGGAGTGGATTATTAATGACCACGGCTGTTCAGGAGTGAAGAAACAAACTCCCTGTCCCATGCTCTGCCTGCACAAGTCCTGGCCCTCTTCTAGACTCAGCTGAAAGTCACTTCGCGGGAGGGGCCTGGCCTGATGCTGAGAGGGGCCGAGGAGCTCCCTGGTGTGCAGCGGCGCCCTGCTGGCATCTCCCCACTGTTCCCTACCATCACCGCGGGGTCCCGTATGCTCTTAAGGAACAAGGAATTTGTGTTCAGTTCTATCCATGACTTCAGCTTAGAAGCTGGAAGTGGCTTAAAGCCTGCTGAACAATTAGGCAGAGGCCCCTAAAAGTACAATACCCACATTCTAAGAAACATCTGTGCCCTTAACATGTAGAGGTTTAGTAAGAACCATTCCCTTGTGCTGTACTTTCTTCAGTAATACCAGAGATTACAAATCAATAAAAGCAAGAGTATTTACTATTTTATATGAACCACGCCTCTGTTGTATTATGCAATTAACAAAATGAGCCCAATCCCACAGTGCAGAGCTGTCCTCTAGAAAAGCACTAGAGCAACCATCGAGTGGAGCTTAAGACGCATCAATTGAAAAATAATGAGCATCTTAATGGACCTTACGAGACACATGCACTACATACACACTTAAAACTGTTTTCCATACATCTTGGTTAATCACAATCAATAGAGTCAGAGTCAATGATGATTATGCAGAGTTACTGTAGCTGTGGCCCTTCCCATTATTCCTTGGAGGAACAGAGATGGATAAAGGCAGCCATGAGTTCACCAGTATTTATTAACGACATTCTGGAGCTCCTTCATTAAGGGTATAATAAATGTAATGCTCTACTTGAGTCACTTATCAATATCTTACCTCAGACTTATTTACTAGAAGAGCACATATACCTCACAGTAGAAAATAAATAAACTTAAAAGTATTTTAAAAAAAGAGGTCCCTAACGGGTAATGATCAAATTCCTTATGGGAAACAGCCCAGTGTCATAATAAGCCCAGCACAAAATCCATACAAAAAAAGGCTGAAAGGAGAACTGTCAGGAGAAGCAGCTTGATGAAAACAAGAGAGGCAGAGAGCAAGCCCTGAGTTAAGCAGAAACACGGTGACATTTATCTAACACAACTTTATCCCCATCTGTATTTACAAAGCATCTCTTATCTCAAGAGCCTCAGAGTAATCCATAGGCATGATCTATTTTTTATACATTCATATGAAACTAAGCAGGGTATTAGGAATGTTATCCTTGAGAACTTCACTTCCTGAATAGAAAATATTTTAAATTACAGGGTACAAATATATTATTTCAAATCAAAGCCTCGATTAACATTTTGGCAGGTATGTTGTCCATATAAAGGTACATTCTCGATTTCTGGGGAAAATGAAGGGAAAAATGGCTTCACACAAGGTTTCTAAAGTTACCTTCGATGACTGTTTAAAATGATTATTTTCTTGGCCAGGCGTGGTGGCGCAGGCTTGTAATCCCAGTACTTTGGGAGGCAGAGACCGGAGGATCCGGGTTCGCGGCCAGCCTCAGCTTTCTCTCTCTCTCTCTCTCTACTTAGTGAGGTCCTCCGCAACTTCGTGAGACCCGGTTTCAAAATAAAGTATAAAAAATAGGGCCGGGGGCGTAGCGCGGAGGTAGAACGCCCCTGGGTTCAATCCCAGGTACTGCAAAAATAAATAAATAAATAAATAAACTGATTATTTTCTAGTAACTCTTAATTGTAAAACAATAATAAAGTTATAAGTGGTAAAAGTGCTGCCAGGCAAACAGAAGTTTCCACGTATACGCCGGAAGCACCAGAGCTTGCTTCAGGTCTGCAGGAGACTCTAAAGTCTAGATCATGTGGACAGAGATGATGATGATAAAAATAAATCTGAATCAGGTCACGCCTGGCAGCATGTGGCTGCCAGAGAGAGCAGTAGGACAGGCCTCTTGTCATGCATCCACGCAGCACACTTGCCTCAAAGGAATGAGACAAAATACGACAACTGAGTATTTTCAGGGAAAGAAGACAGCTAATATTTTACAACACGAGATGATACAGTTTTGCCTCCAACCCCATTTGGCAGAGGAGAAACCTGGATACAAGGTCGCTGACTCTTCCAGGCAAGGCAGGAACTATGCACTGAAAAGGCCGATCACATCGGCGGAAAACCAGGGCGCAAAGCACCTAGGAAGTATCGAAGGAAACCTCAACCATACGGGTGCATAATCATGTTTTTCAACCAAAACGGGGGAAAGTGGTCCTCTAATGTGAGTAGAAAAATGTGTTTCCCTACGCAAACTGGAAGGCTCCAGACAGACGATCTTAAGTAACAGTGAGGAGGGAGTTTATTGCAAACACCACTGTACTCCTGGGCATGGATAAAAGCTTCTGGCAAGCTAAGAGCTTAATGGCAGCAGAGCTGGCACAGGAGCTGGCCTCCGAGGCGCCCAGCGTGCCTGTCCCAGGTGTACCTGGGAAGCACTCCTTCACTAGGTGGCTCTCCTTCACTTCTGATGGCCAATCCATCTGGCCCAGCCTCGGGCTTGTGCTGTGACCTTTCTCAACTCATGATGTCATATGGTTGCAACTCCCACCTTCCGGAGTGGGACTGGGGAGAAGGAGAGCAGTCCAAACGTCACAGAACAAAACGAGGATGTTCCCATGTCCCCTTTCCTTCTATTACTTTCTTCAGTGATAAACATTTTATCTTTGGTGCTGGGGATTGAACCTCGGGCCTCGTGTATGCTAGGTAAGTGCTCTACCACTGAGCTATACCCCAAGCCAACATATAGTTTTAAAAACATTCTAAAACTCTAAATTTTGGTGGAGCTGTCACCTCTAAAAACCAAAACTATTTTTTTAAAGGGAGCAAACAAAAGACATGTTTCCTGATCTCTTACTATCAACCAACTTTCTAGATAACGTCTCTTCTTCTAAAATATAAGAAAAACACACATAAAATCTCACTAACATTTCAGGGGGGCCACCAGATCACAAAGAAAATGCAGATAGACACTGCGCTTTGAGAGAAAGTCAGGTGGCTTATTCTATAGCAATCGTTGACTTCTAAACACAAATTTTTCCTAAGTTAAGGAAATGGGAAATTTCAGCTAGAAAAGCAAGGTCAGAGCCAGGCATGGGGGCACACACCTGTAATCCTTGTATGTGGGAGGCTGAGACAAGAGGATTACAGGTTTGAGGCCAGCCTCAGCAACTCAGTGAGACCGTTTAAAACAAAATATAGCACAGGGATGGGGGTGTAACTCAGAGGTAGAACACCCCTGGGTTCAAACCCCAGTACCACAAAAAAAGGAAAAGTCAATATTGTCTGAACTGCTCGCTTACAGTTGGAAGAACTTTTGCTGGTTCAAACAGGTTCTGGGATGTGGCATATCCCTCTGAGTGGCCAGGCGAGACAGACAGGGAAGAGAAAGGTCAGAGGAGAGTGGCAGGCCGAGGCGGCTCAGAGCAAGTGGCTCACAGGCGTGGGAAGAGCCTCCATTCCTACACACTTGCTTTTGAGTTTCCTGGGTGCTGGGACTGGGGTCAGGCTCTGCGGGCACACAGATGCTGAATACACGATCCCCACCATTTCAAAATGGGCACAACTGACAGGGCCAAGCAGTGCCAAGAGGCTCAAGAGGAAAAGGCCACTGGTTTCTTGGCCAAAAGGCCACGGGTGACCTCTGACGACTCAGGAGAGAAGTTTATCCAGGAGCAGGCTTGAGGATTGGTTTGGAAACTTAGAATCAAAAAATTAAACTGGAAAGAAGTTGAGGGCTATAAAAGCCATTTGTAAACAATTTTTAATCTGAAAAGTCATAAAATTTCATTTCTCTAAATCCAATAATTTCATTTATGGGACTTTAGCCTAGGCAAATAATCAGGAACACAAGGATAATGAAAAAACTAACTTTTTTTGTGTGTCTGTGTGTGGTATTAGGGATTGATCCCAGGGGCATTCTACCTCTGAGCTATACCCCCAGCCCTTTTATTTTCTTATTTTAAAACAGGGTCTTGCTAAGTTGCTGAGGCTGGCCTCAAACCTGTGATCCTCCTGTCTCAGCTTCCCAAGTACTGGGATCTATAGGTGTGTGTCACTCACTACACCCAGCTAAAATTCTTTAATCCTATACACTTATAGGGAATTCAGTTTCTAGGATAACATGTGTTTCATTGTATGTATGTATGTATTTTTGCTACAGGGGATTAAACCCAGAGGCATTCCAACCCCAGCTATACCCCCAGCCCTAGTTTTTATTTTGAAACAGGATCTCACTAAAGATCCTCTTTCAAAATACCTGTAGACCTCCAACCTATGATCCTCCTGTCTCAGTCTCCTAACTACTGGGATTACAGGAATGTACCACCATGTCCAGGTATAATTTTTAAATAAAGAAAATTTGTAGCGCTAAAAAAATGTCTTCAAATTTCTTATTCTTTTGGGGGGGGGTTCTGGGGATTGAACCTAGGGCATTCTACCTCTGAGCTACCCCCCAGCCCTATTTTTTAGCCTTTATTTTGAAACAGAGTCTCACTAAGTTGCTGAGGGCCTCACTAAGTAGCTGAGGCTGGTCGCAAACCTGGATCCTCCAGTCTCAGCCTCCCAAGAACTGGGATTGCAAGCGCACACCACCACGCCCGGCTTAAAATTTCTATACATAGAATATTCATAACACTATACAGGCATGCACCACATAAAGAAACCTCAGTCAAAAATCTACCACACATATGATGGTGGTCCTGAGATTGTATGAGACCGTATGGCCCAGTGATGTCACAACTATGTTAGTTTATGTATGCTCATTCTGTGATGTTACCCAACGAAGCATTTCTAGAACATATCCTCCTCATTGTTAAATGATGCATGATTGTATAATAAAACACAGGAAATTACTTTAATGGCCACTCTTTTGAGAATGAAGGAGAAAATTAGGATATAATTATTCAAGGTTTTTGCAACCAAAGAAAGTAATGAAAAATAACATAACATGAAAATCTCATCAGTTTAGTGAGGAGAAAAAAACAAAGATGTAATATAGTCTGTGATTAGATCATATAAAAATAAGTGGAAAAAAACCCTGAAAACCAAACCACACACACCAAAAATAGTAAACTAAGAAACATGGTAGGATTTAGGTGGATTTCTCTTCTCCATTTTTTAACATGTTTGCAAAAATAATTTGGTTTTACTACAACTTTTATTTTTATTTTATTTATTATTTTATATTATTATTGTATTTTATTTTTTTGCGGTACCAGGGATTGAACCCAGGGGCTTTCTACCTCCACGCTACACCCACGGCCCTATTTTTTTTTTTTATACTTTATTTTGAAACCGGGTCTCACGAAGTTGCGGAGGGCCTCACTAGGTAGAGAGAGAGAGAGAGACAGGGAGAGAGAGAGAGAGAGAGAGAGCGAGCGAGGGAGCGCTGAGGCTGGCTGTGAACCCGGATCCTCCGGTCTCCGCTTCCCAAAGTACTGGGATTACAAGCGTGCACCACCACGCCCGGTTTATTTTATTATTTTATTTTATTTATTTCATTTCATTTTATTTTATTTTATTTGTGTGTGTGTTACTGGGAATTGAACCCAGGGGAAATCTACCTCTGAGCTACATCCCCAGACCGATTTTATTTCTTATTTGGAAACAGGGTCTCAGTAGGTTGCTGAGAGCCTCACTAAATTGCTAAGGCTGTCCTTGAACCTATGATCCCCCAGTCTCAGCCTCCCAAGTACTAGGATTACAAGCGTGTACCACCACGCCCGGCCCACTTTTATTTTTAAAAAGAAAAGGTGCATGCCACAAAAGAAAAACCAGAATGATGCTGTAATAGACAAGGTTTCAGACTAGCCAACAAGGGCTCTGCATGAGGACGTCACAGAAGCACTGGGGACTGTGCAGCAGGCACACATCCATCTTGGCTCTGGGCCTCCGTCACCTCACACAAAACTAGACCATCTCTAAAGTCTCTTCCAGATTTAAAATCATATGATTTCTGAGTTAGCTAAAAAGTTTGATAACAGACAAGAGAAAACGGGCATTTCCCCAGATTCCCATGTAAGAGAGCAAACAGGTGGTGGGAGAAGGGGCTGTCTGGGTATTAGATTTTAGTGCTCACTCCATACAAAACAGTGCACAAGCACTATAGGGCATTTAATGAAATATTATAGAGGACTCCCGATTTTAAATGATGCTTACGAATTACTGCAAAGAAAATTCACAGCTGTAAAGTTAAAGCTATTTCTAAGTAAAATAACAATAAGAATGCCTGGGAGAGACAGTAAGAGGCACAACTGGCTGCTCTCTGTGCTTCAGAAAGTCACTTCTCCAGTGTTATGAGAGGAGCAGACATGGGGGAGGAGAGGTTGTCAGGCTAGAGAAACCTCTGGGAGGACACACAACAGCACTGGGCCTTACAGAATGAGGGCTGGGTTTCTTTTGAGGGTGGTAAAAATGTTCTGGAATTAAGATGGTGGTGTCAGGTACACAATCTTGGGGGTTTACTAAAAATCCCTGAATTTTATACTTTGAAAGGGTGAATTTTGTGGTATGCCAACTATAACTCAATTTAAAAAAAAAATGTGGTCAGAGGTGACTAAACAGAACAGTGTGGAAGAAAGCCAAGGCGCACTTGAGAGCAATGAGGAGTAAGGTGGGCTGGAAGCAAATGTCAAGAACTCTGACCATCAGGAAAGGTACCCGAATCACTCGACAGAGGGGACGCAGACGCACCTCTGCACACGCCGGGTAAGCGGCGCCTGGGGTGGGCTGTCGGCACCCACATGGCAAGTGCTCCGGTCCGGTGTCTGTCAGTGAGTTCATGAGTGAATGACTAAGTGCCCTCTGGTTTTGTGTGGAAAGAAGATAAGGAAGAACCAAGGCTGGGTTAGACTAGACCTTTCCAACCTGATCCCAAACCAAGAACATTTACACATGCCAGGTGTAAATGTTGCATACCTACAATCCCAATACTTGGGAGGCTGAGACAGGAGGACTGCAGGTTCAAGGCCAGCCTCAGCACTTAGCAAGACCCTGTTTAAAAATAAAACTTAGGGCTGGGGCTTTAGCTCAGAAGTAGAACACCCTTGGGTTCAATACCCACCCCCCCCACACACACACAAAGAACATTTACACAGAAAACTGAAAAGGTAGGGAGAAAAGTGAGATTTTGCAAGTCTTGCTCTCCACCAGTTACATAAGTATATTTAATAGATTTAAATGCAAAAAATAGTTTATAGTTACCTAAAACTAAGTTCCTGAACAGATACCACTTGTGTAAAAGAAAAAGGGAAGAATGAAAATAAGAGAAACATAGGTAAATACAAGAGAAAGCAAGGTGAGGTGGCGCTGTCTCTTTAAGAGGCTCCTTGGAGATGCATAACTGCAGAAGGCCTGGTGAATACAACATTGATTGGGAATGAGGTAACCACAAACACCACTGTCTCAAATGAAAAGGGATTCGAGATCTGACCCAGAAAACAAGCATCGTAACCACCAGATAAAATTTTAATGATAAACACGAGATGCTCTACATACAAGCAAGATTGAAGGATCGCATGCTAAGCCATCAACGTGAGGTTCTCTTAGAAAGAGGAGCTGTGAGGAGCCTCTCTGACCCACAGCTCAAGTTTCATCTTATCGATCCACAAAACTCTGCCATCGCTGGGCTTTGTGCTGCCTAATCTGCAATGCTGAACAGACCTCCAGGGAGAGGGGAGGCAGGGAGAGAAAGACTGGCACCTGGCTCCGAGTCGGCCGCCTGCCTTTCCTTTAGGGAGCGCCATGTCCAGATAAGAAAGTCACAACCGGCTGCAGGGATAAAAGTCTCTCCTTTATTTCTAATCTTTTTTAGGACTCTTTCAGCATCTTCTTACACCCTGGGCAGAGACTCTTTTCAGCCAGACGATATAAATACCTTATGCAGTTACCACTGACTCTCAGAGTTGGTGGGTGGAAGCACTTGCATTTGTGAGCTCTGAAGTCCACATTTCAGCAACGGGGGGCAGAACCCCGAAACTGTACTGATAACTCGAGGGACAGAAGTCCAGATTTCTGGTCCATTAATCTGTCTAAAAATAATAGCTCTCTCAAGAAGAACATTAACCTCTAAGTTGTAACCAGTGAAATGGAAGCTAAGGGAAAGTGTCACTCCTGGCACATCTTGTTGAAAACAGAAAAAAAATTTCATAAAATAAAATGAAATTTAACTAGAAAAAAAATTTTTCATGGGCACAACATACCATCAAACATTTAAATGGAGTCGGGTGTGGTGGCGCACGCCTGTAATCCCAGTACTTGGAGGCTGAGAAAGAAGGATTGCAGGTTCAAGGCCAGCCTCAGCAAGTAGTGAGACTCTCATCAACCTAGTGAGACCCTGTTTCAAAATAAAAAGTAAAAAGGGCCGGGGATGTAGTTCAGAGGTAGAATACCCCTGGGTTCAATCCTTAGGGCCACACACACACACACACTCACACACACACTCTTAAATGATATTTTTGGAATTTCAATTCAAATGATGTTCTTTAAAGAATGCTAATGCTGCTTAAGCAAAGAATTTTTTAAAAGACTCAGCAACTACTAGCTAAGTCCAAGGTTGGTTCTTGGTTTTGGTTTTCTGTAGACAGGAACCTTCCCGAGGCAGCTCACGCCAAAACCCACACACACTCAGAAGTTCAAGGGTTCTGGTCTGCACATTCTGGCATACAATTTGAGACTATAAAAGCATGCAATCTAAAGTTCATAATTTGAGACTGCAGTTCAAGACACCTTCTTAATCCAGAAAGGACATCAATCTTCTTGTACATTAAAGAAATACGTTAAGTGTGCCTCTGTAGCAACACATGAAGAATTCATGGAAATGGTCTTTGGAACAGAAGCCAAAGAAATCTACAGAAGCTAAAATTAAACTCCTTGACCCTAGAGATATATAAAAAGCCTAGTTCTGGACAAATTAAACAGCAAATACATGCTGTGTGGTGGGGAAGGAAGATTATGTGTGGCCACAGCCCTTGCTCATAATAAACAGAGAATAAGAATGGGACCTGTCTGTGCCAACACTTATTATTCTTGCCTGACTTTTTTATGTCTTTGTAAAATACAAACTGTTTGCCTTAATGAAAATCTAACATAACGTGCCACGAGTGACTTAAAAGCTAGGAGAGACAAATGGACCACAGATCTGCTTCCCACCCTTCGCTCCTCTCCACTCGCTGCAGAGCCCTCAAGTCTAGGGAACAGAGCCACAGAGATGCTCTGTCTTGAACATGGCTGTAACTGAGGATGGTACATGCTCCCAAGGGAAGATAAGGCCACTGGGGCTCAGAGGGCAGTCTGTGAAAAAAGACCGTTCTGAAGAGCGTTATGTGAAAACGGGCTTGCTTACCCAGCAACGACAACGCCATCGTGAGAGTGCACATCACATAACACCGTGTCGGGGACGTGTTCCAGCTCACTCACGGCGCCTTTGCGGTTCTGCGTAAGGAAAAGGGGGATGCGGTTTATACTGCCCTTGACATAGCCCAAAGACAAAGCATTTCACTTTCACCTACATTCCACGGCAGTTTTCTACAGCATGAATTGCAGTCAAGTTATCTGGGCATTCAAAAAGACAAAGGTGACAACTAGCAAGTTAAGCTATTAAGTATGCCCCCCCCCCCCGTTACCAATGCATGAAAGACAATGAACCAGACAGAGGGCAGGGCCTTGTGAGATGCTGTCCTCAAGATCACGCAAATAACTATAATCCAATCAGCTGGTAAGAATCTGCAGGTAGTCACAGTAGCCAAAGAAGTATATAGTATATATTAAGAAGTTCAGTTCAGGGCTGGGATGTAGCTCAGGGGCAAAGCGCTTGGCTTGCAAGTGTAGCGCTCTGGGTTCAATCCCCAGTTCCAGAAAGACAAAAAAAAAAAAAAAAAAAAGACCCCAGCCAGGTGCACACTTGTAATCCCAGTACTTGGGAGGCAGAGACCGGAGGATCCGGGTTCGCGGCCAGCCTCAGCTACTTAGTGAGGCCCTCCGCAACTTCGTGAGGCCCAGTTTCAAAATAAAGAATAAAAAATAGGGCCGGGGGTGTAGCTCAGAGGTAGAACCCCCCTGGGTTCAATCCCCGGTACCGCAAAAAAAAAAAAAGACCCCAAAAGTTCAGGTCAGCAAAGAGAAAGTACTTAATGACACTTTATCTGTTAACAACTCTTACAAGAAGAATAAAATTAAAAACCATACACAAATACCCAAAGATTGGGATGTAAAAAGGGAGAAGATGAAGTTTCTGACTGAGAGGTCAGAGGTTTCACACAGCGGTCTTTTAAGAAATCCCTAAAACCTAAACTTGAGTTGCTCCCGCGGAGGAGAAACTAGGCGACAGGTGGAGAAAGGGGAGAAGGAGTGTACTTTCCACGGTGTGCGTTTTTGTGACTTACATTATTTTATCATGATGATTTGTTATTCAGAATAGATATAAAACAATTATTTTTAAAATAAAAATAAAAAATTTGAGGTGATGCAAAATATTTCTATGTGGGAAGTGGGTTAAGAGTGAGAGAGTTAAGCCAAAAGCAAGCATGAATACAGGTACTTAAGAATCCTGGATGACCCCTAATTCCAGTCCTGCTGGCCTGGCTCAGGTAGAAGCAGTGTGCCTAAGTGCCAGTGCAGCTCCGAGCACACAGCGAGGGTTCAGTAAGTGGCAGCTACTACTATTATTACTCTGTTATTGGGAAAGATATGATGACATCCATTCCATAAAAGCAACATTTATTAAGCACTGGGCAGATAATTTACAAAATGATCATAACTTAATCCAAGGGCCAATTCTACAGCTGAGGGACAACACTGGACACATGCAAGAGGAGCGATCCAGCTAGTGGAGCTGCGGGGTGGGGGGAAGGGTCTGGGTCATAGACAAAGTTACTAGAACAGAAGGGCTCTTTTGAGGAAAAAGGTATGGAAAGAAAAGGAGAGAGTCTGAGATGAAAACCTACGTGCTTCTGGCACTTACTGTCTGTCCTGTAGCCTCCCTCCCCTTCTTGAGCTCCAATCCCCATTGATATTCTAGTCGTAGAGAGATCCTAGAATGCCAGGTTGAAAAAAGAGTATGCAAACGCCAGGCGCGCACACCACGCACCCACTTTGCCAGACCACTTCCAGGACAGCACTAACCGGCAAGTCTGGGCAAGTTCATGCACTTACAGGTCATCCCCTATCTGGAGGGACCTGAGACTCCTGAGTCCCTTCTGAGGTTTCCTCAGACACTGACTGAAGAGATACCTAGCCAAATCACCTGTCCAACCAATCTTGAAGTCAACCACAAATAGGATGGAGCCACTGTATCTGTGTACAAAGCCTTATGAGCTCTGAGAGCTGAGCACGGGCCAGGCTCAGCGGATTGCTATGGTCATCCTTGCCACAGTACTGGGGGGAGTACTATTTGTAGCCCGCTCTAAATATGAGAAACAGTGGCATGCAAAGGTTAAGCAATTTGCTTTAATGCTACCTTTAACTCTCTCTTTGTGTGTGTGAGGGGGGTGGTACTGAGGATTGAACCCAGGGGCATTCTACCACTGAACTACACTCCCAGCCCCGTTGTATTTTTTTTATTTTGAAACAGGGTATCACTAAGTTACAGAGGGCCTCGCTAAGTTGCCTAGGCTAGCCTTGAACCTGTGATTCCCCTGTCTCTGCCTCCCAAGTACTGGTATTATGGGCAAGTGCCACCACGATTGGCTACCTTTCATGTTTTGATACGCATTTTTTCATTCTTGAATTACAAAATGAATCCCATCATTACATTTAATGAAGGATTCATCATTTAAAATTTCACCCATGTACCCTCGTTTTTAAGTGTTAGGAAACAGGCTGGAGACAATCCAAGCACAAGTCTTCATCACATCCTGCCTGCAGCTCTAACTAGTTCCCTCAATGGACAACCATTTATTGAGCACATATGGTTTTGTACTTGTTAGGAAACAACAAGTAGACATTCAGTTAAATTGCACATAACTTGTAAACTGTCTATAGATGCCAAACACCTTCATTCTGCCACCTCCCACCCAAATGAAGAGGTACTGCCTTCCTTGCTTTCTCTACCACCAAAGAGGAAGCAAAAACCTTGGCTGCCACGTTCTCTCTCAGAGTCTGACCTCTCTGGATTCAAGTTAGGGGACACTGAATGTCTCCAGCTCTCATACTCATTAATCTCAGAAGTACCCCTCCTTTCTGGATGGAAAGGCCCACGTTAACCCAACCCTAAGCTTTCCTTAAATAGCACCCCCTTCTACCAAGGCTGAACTCTCTACTTTCTGGCCCCGTTTGTCTGAGCAGCCTAAGTCAAGCCTTTTTGCCTGCCTCTTGCCTATGTCCATCATGAGACCTAACCAGGCACACAAGCAAGAAAGCTATTGCTTTCAAATGGGTTTATTATCTGCTGTGGATAAACGGACATCAGAGGACAGTGACCCTCTTGAAAGTAGGATCTGAACAACCTAAGAAAAACTAGCTATGCTAATTCTCCTTAGAATGGTGATTCTCAACCAGGAGCTATCTTGCCCTCCAGGGGACTTCCGGCAATGTCTGGGAACATTCTGAGTCATCACAACTGAGGGAAGGAGGAGGATGCTGTTGGCACCTAGTGGGTAGAAGCCAGGGATGCTGCTCAACATCCTGCAATGCATGGGACATCCCCCAACAAAGGATAAGCTGGCCCCGTGTCACCACTGCTGAGACTGAACAACCCTGAGGTTGCTCCCATCAAGCATGTCAGTGGCTAATCAAGTTATGAGGTGACTAGGGACAGGGATGCACATGAGCAATATGTCACCATCAGTAATGAGCAGAATCTTGTTCATCTCAAAGTCTATTAGGATCGACCTCTCCAGGACAGGAGAGTTCGGATCTGTCCCCTCGCACATCCAGCTTCCCAGGCGAGAAAGAAGCACCACTGCACGCCACCATCTTGTCATGCCTTACACGGCTCCGTGTAACACGCTTCCTGAGAGTTGTCTCCTGCAGAAACACTGCTCTGTGCAAATCCCTAGCTGTGATCTAATATTTCTGTGGAGACTTCTAAGTGATAAATGCTGGGGCAGCAAGCCAATGGGTTACGTGAGGGAAGAGCAGACAGCACTTGGAGACGCGTGATGGTCTCCCTCCCTCTTCCAGTTTCTGTGATGGCGCTCGCTGCTCCCCTTTTGTGTGTGGGTGGTGCTTCTGTCCTCCGGGGAGGCAAGGAAAGTGAAAGGGGGCTGCACTGAGCACGACTCCAGTGACCCTAACCAGCAGAGCAAAAGTGACGGGCAGCCCAGTCCCAGCCTTCCTGTCCTGGACAGCAGGAGGATGCTCTTAGACTCTGTGGCTGAAAATGGGGCAGATTTAAGGGAGAACAAAACAGGCACCGCCACGTCACCTACCGTGGAAGGGGCTCCTCAGCACACCTCTCCCCCTTCGCTTCTGCCTATCACCCCATGATTGAGGGCTTGGACTCCTGTCCTTGCAGGCTGTTCTTCCACGGGTAATGCTAATGGCCACTGCCTACCTTCCAGTTGGTTCGTAACATGTGTTCTTTGGCTCGGCACTCTTGGAAGATGAGCTTCCAGCACGAATAATCCGAGATGCTGCTCTCCAGAAGGTGTCCTTCCTGCTGGCACAGCCTGTACCACAGCACCTCATCTTCTGCAATCACCTTCCACGTCTTGCTCACCTACAACAGCAGAAGTGACACAAATGTCAAATTCTGCAATTAGAGAGGCCCCTTGCCATCCAAAAATCAATCAACACCTATATTACTGCCCTGGGTTTATGGCAGTATAAAATGTCTCATTAACAAAACACTCTGAGGTGGAAAAAATACAAGCAAATGTTTCCAGTTTTATCTTTCAAGATTTCAAAACTGTTGTACCACCATGCAATATCACATTTTAGCCTGCTTGGTTAAATTATTACCTAACAAATGAGAGAGAAAAACATGCACAAATACATAAATGCAAAAAATAAAAATTTTAACATGGCAATTAGCTACTTAATCATACGCAGCTTTTCAGAACAGAATCTATGTTTTTTTTTTATCAACAACACTTGTATTTCCATCTTAAAGAATGGAAGATTGATGACCTCTAAAATGAAAAAATAAATACCTAGAAGTCAAAATTTTGGTCATATAAAAAATTCAAATTTATGTTACATGTGAGAACTTACATTTTAAATATATAGACTTAAAAAATATTTAACTGTTAACCAGGACTGTAAGCTCTGATAGAGAAAAATGTTATTTCTGGTCTGAAGTTCAAATCCCAACAGTATCCAAAGGAAATGGCTCTTTTACCTATGTTTCATTTTCCAACCCTAATTTAGGGGAACAACTGATTTACTTCATCACAGGATAATGTACAAAGTCGGTGAGACTGCTGGCAAGACGAGAAACTGGTGGGAACGCTGCCATGACCAGGTCTGGGGTGCTGGAGAAGCAGGACTGAGCTCTGTGCTTGCTGCCCATCCTAAAGAGCTCACTCCTGATGAACTAAAAGCCGTGACCGGTGGTTTACAGAAGCCTGTGCTCTCGGCACTCTCCTGAGGCCACTTCATGACATCAGAAACAGAGGTAAGAGAGACATGAGACAGAGTGAGAGCGCACGACAAACACACAGCAGATTCTCCCAGCTCGCGGCACCTCGGTGCAGGGAGGCTGAAAGGGAGCTAACTTGCAGTATGGCAAAACCTCTGAAAAATCTGCTCCTCCATCACAGCAACAAGAACACTGCCCAAACCAGCCACGACTGATCTCCTAGGCTCTGGAAATTAATGCAAGACTTGAAACAGTCTAAGGAGCATAGATTCAAGAAAAATGGCTGGATCTCAGTAAGAACAGCGACCTGCGAGTCATTTAACTTGCACTTACCCCTCTCCTCCTCCAGCTCCATGGTAGCCTGGAAACCAACAGCCTCACAACTATGGCAGATGTAAAAACCAGCAGCTGCCTAGCAGCCACTGGAGTGGCCAGACAGATTTAGATCTTCCCCCAAGTCCCCAGGTTCTGATATAACAGCTGGCTGGAAAGCACTATTCTCAAAGCTTGTTCTTTATCTGACCTACTAAGGGCTCTCTCTATCCCATCTCTAGGGCATTATTGAAAACAATTAAGTGTTAAATAAGTTTAACACTACAGCTACCTGAGGAGGCATTGCCAGTGGGGCTAACAAAAAACTGATCAAAAAGCTTAAATTTAAAGCAAATTTATAGATAGATAAAACTGGGGAATGAAATGTTTACAGGGTCTTTGAAAGGTTCTGATCTATTTCTCGGAGACTGGAATGCCATGTGCATGTACCCAGAAAAAAACCCTGACAAGACCCTGATCTCTCAGCTCTACTGACCTTGAAGTGCTGCACAAGCAGGAAGTGAAGGCTAAAGCAGAGTTGTAATCTGCAGGGATGGTGAAGGAGTGCCCAACATACAAGGCGCGCCTCAGCAAAGGCCGGGAGACTTACTGGCTCAGTGCATTTAAGGAAGCCGCTGCCCAATCACTAGCTAACCAAGCCGACTTCAGAAGCCACATATGATAAAGAAGACAGACTAGAGAGTTAGCCAAGGAAAGTCACTTAACTAGTAGCAACCCAAAGCAACAACAATTCTTCAGAGGTAAGAGAAACTGATTTCCAAAGTTGCCACATTATATTATTTTGAAATGTCCCATTTTTGACAAAGAAGTGTGAGACATACAAAGAAACAGAAAACTAGTACCTATGCACAGAAAAGAAAAAAAAAAAGCAGTCAGAGAGCTGGATGCAGTGGCACATGCACATAATCCCAGTATTTGGAAGGCTGAGACAAGAGGATCACAGGTTTGCAGCCAGACTCAGCCATCTCATGAGGCCCTCCACAGCTTAGTGAGAACCTGTTTAAAAATAAAAATAGGGCTGGCAGTGTAGCTCAGAGGTAGAATGCCTCTGGGCTCAATCCCCAGTGCCACACATACGATAAATACATAAATACATAAGTACATACATACATACATAAGCAAGCAAGCAACAGTCAGAGAAATCGTCCCTGAGGAAATCCAGACAATGGATTTAGTAAACAGAGACTTTAAATCAGCCATTATAAACATATTCAAAATACTAAATAAAAGAAAAGCCAGGTGTGGTGGCACACACCTGTAATCCTAGTACTTGGGAGGCTGAGACAGGAGGATTGCAGGTTCAAGAACAGCCACAGCAACTTAGCAAGGCCGTTTCAAAATAAAAATAAAATGAAGGGGCTGGGGGTGTAGCTCAGAAGCAGAGCATCCGGGGTTCATCCCAGTATGGAAGGAAGGAAGGGAGGGAGGGAGGAAGAAAGGGAGGAAGAAAGGAAAGAAGGAAGGAAGGACGGACGGAAGGCAGGTGGGCAGGTGGGCGGAAGAACAATGTCTCATACAATAAGAGAATACTGATAGAAATAAAAATAATTTTTATTATTTCTAAAATTAACCAAATAGAAGAGTTCTGGAGTTGAAAAGTATAATAACCAAATCAAAAAGTCATTGGAGGGGCTCAATAACAAATGTGAGCTGGCAGAAAAATCAGCAAGGTTTTTTTTTGTGGTACTAGGGATTGAACCCAGAAGTATTTCTGCCTCTGAGCCACAACCCCGGAATGATTGTATTTTTGATTTGGAAACAGGGTCTCACTAGGTTGCTGAGAGCCTCACTAAATTGCTGAGGCTTCGAACCTGCAATCCTCCTGTCTCCGCCTCCCAAGTACTGGGATTACAAGCATGCGCCACCATGCCCGGCTAAAATCAGCAAATTTAAAGAGAGGTCTATTGAGATTATTCAATCCAAAGAAGAAGAATTAAAAGGAGAAAAAAAAAGAAAACTGAAGAAAATGAACAGAGCCTCAGAGACCTATGAGATGCCTTCCAAGTGTACCAACACATATGCAAAACAAAGTGATATTGGAGCAGAGTTTTTTACATGCTATTAGAATTAAGTAGGTATTAATCCAAACTAGATTGTTTTAAATTAAGATCATTATTGTAATCCCCAAGGCAACCATTAAGAAAATAATTCCAAAAAATTCAGTGAAAAAACAAGAGGATAAAATGGCATGTTAGAAAATATCTATTTAACACAAGAGAAGGCAACAGCGGAAGAATAGAGGAGCTAAAATGACACGACACTCAGAAAGAGGCTAAAACTTAGAAAGTAAAAATGAGTCAGAATCCAAGCACTCAGCCTGTCTCAGTCTCAAAATTTCTGACTTTCCATCTCAAGCAAGCTCTATCAAAAATAATCATTATTGCCGGGCGTGGTGGCGCACGCTTGTAATCCCAGTACTTTGGGAGGTAGAGACCGGAGGATCCGGGTTCGCGGCCAGCCTCAGCTCTCTTGCGCGCGCGCTCTCTCTCTCTCTCTCTCCCCCTCTCTGTCTTTCTACCTAGTGAGGCCCTTCACAACTTCATGAGACGCGGTTTCAAAATAAAGTATAAAAAAATAGGGCCGGGGGTGTAATGCGGAGGTAGAACGCCCCTGGGTTCAATCCCCGGTACCGCAAAAAAAAAAAAAAAAATCATGATTACACCTTCCTCCACCAAAAGCATGTCAAAGTGATACTGACCAACATAACACTCGGAATGTACCTGAAAGTTCCACTTGTTATTTTATTTTATTTATTTATTTATTTTTTTTGCAGTACCGGGGATTGAACGCAGGGGCGTTCTACCTCCAAGCTACACCCCCGGCCCTATTTTTTATACTTTATTTTGAAACCGGGTCTCACGAAGTTGTGGAGGGCCTCACTAAGTAGAGAGAGAGAGAGAGAGACAGGGAGAGAGAGAGCGAGAGAGCTGAGGCTGGCCGCGAACCTGGATCCTCCGGTCTCCGCCTTCCAAAGTACTGGGATTACAAGCGTGCGCCACCACGCCCGTCTGAAAGTTCCACTTGTGACAAACAGTCACATCACCTAAGTCACACTCTTGTAGACAAGACACTTTACACAGAACCTACGGTTTCAGACGTGGCAAAAATAAGTGGCAAGGCTTCGGTCACTTTCTGAAAATTAGTCACACTGATGCCAAAGGTGTCACACTGGCTCAAGCCTCCCGGCAGTCAATGGTTCAGAACTGGAGAATCAAGAGGGGCGTTGGCGATCAACTGGGTGTCCCACCTCGTTGCAAGAAGGCTTCTCACAGTGACCCTGGCTGCTGGAGTCCAGGCAGTCCCGGAATGCTTCCTGTGGAGAGCTGACCTCCCCAATCAGGCTGATCTGCCGTGAGGCAGTCTAACTATTTCTTCCACTGTGCTGAAAACTATGTCCACCGCTGGCCCTGACTTTGCCCCTCTGAAGAAGAAAGCTATTCAGTCTTCCACCTCAAGTAGCTGGAGGCAGCCAGCACATTTCCCCTCAGCCATGTCTCCACTGGTCTAAATTACCCATTTCCTTCAACTATTAGTCATGATTAGTTTCCATATTTTTCACTCTCTAAATGCACCCTAATATCTGTGCATCTACAGTCCCTCTTCAAATGAGGTACTCAGAAATGAATAAGCCACCATATACGGGCTGCCAAATGCCATGAACAGAAGGGCCCATCAGACACTGAGGTTTTTATTTGTTTTTCTGCAGTGCTGGGGACCTGACGCAGCCTCACCTGTGCCGGGCAGGTGTTCCACCACTAGCCACAGCCACAGCTCTGACATTAGTTTGTGGCTTTGCTTGTAAATTTGTCATCATGGCTACTCAACTAATAGTCTACCAAAGCTTCTGGAGTCTACTTATTAAATATTTAAGCAGACAAGGTATAAAGAAGATTATAGATACCCATGGACTTACCACCCTGCTGGGGAAATAAAATAGTGCTAATGAGCTGAAAGCTCCTGGGTGTCTCTCGCTGTTCACGCTCTCATCCCTCCAACAGTCACCTCAATGTGTTCACCATTCTTCAGGGCCCTTTTTTTAAAAAAAATTTCAATTACAGTTTGTATTTTTAAATGTCCCAACTTCTTAGTTGTGTAGTATTATTTTTATGGCTACATTCTTAGCTTTCTAACCCTCCTATCCATGTTAAATGCCACCTCACTGCCAGCCTGACCCCCCAGAACGCTTCACTCCTCAAACCGTCTGAGTCCCAAGTCCACCATCCACTGCATTAGCTACTTCTCCCACCCATACGTCATCTGCAAAATATGATCTGTGAGCATTCGTGTCTTAATTATTTAAAAAAAAAGTTAACCAAGATGGGGCTGAGGCTGAGGACAGAGCCCTGTGGTGAACCGCTGGAGCCCACCCCACACTGACATGGATCCATTAAGCAGCCCACTCTGGGCATGGCCACACATCAGTTACACATCCACTTAACCACATTCTCATCCCACGCTCCTCTATCTTAGCCAGAGAGCTCAGGGAGCAAACCCTCATCTGATCACAAGTGGCCAGGCAATAAAGAATGGGATAATGATCCAATAACACTGGAGCCCCAGTTTTGACTAGACAGAACACCGTGGTTTTATTTCTGGCAGGCGTGATCCACAGCTGAGCCTACCCATGACACCCGGGCGGTGTCTGTCCATCTGTCTGTGCCAGAGTAAGTCTGAGCACTAGGCAATCAAGAAGCACAGAGAGGGATGGACCAACATCAGCTGTGATGGAGTCAGGCCACCATTCAAACAGTTCCAGAGCAGACTGCACCCCTAACAGATCCCTGGACTCAGGACTAAACAAGGTATCAGATAAGGAGCAGCACAGAGAAACCCTCATGGCTTCTCCAAGACAGACAGTGCCAACTAAACACAGGGAAGCTCACTTGGATCCTTGGGATATGAGCCTTTCCTGTAAAAATTCCAAAACAAACTTTTATAAAAATCCTAGAATGCAACTACAGAACCAGACTCAGAATAGAGATCATAGAAATGTAGTTATTATTTCATTACATAGACCATCTCTACTCAAATTGTGTTCATGAGAATAATGGCTCCTTAGGGTGCTGATAAGTTTCTTAAAAACAGGATTCCAGCCAGGCATGGTGGCGCACACTTGTAATGCCAGTACTTGGGAGGCGGAGACCAGAGGATCCAGGTTTGTGGCCAGCCTCAGCTACTTAGTGAGGCCCTCTGCAACTTCGTGAGACCCGGTTTCAAAATAAAGTATAAAAATAGGGCTGGGGGTGTAGCTCAGAGGTAGAACACACCTGGGTTCAATCCTCGGTACAGAAAAAAAAAAAAAAAACAGGATTCCAGCCGGGTGTAGTGGTGCACACTTGTAATCCCAGTACTTAGGAGGCTGAGACAGGAGGAGAAACACAGGTTGGAGGCCAGCCTTGGCAATTTAGCAAGACCCTGTTTCAAAATTAAAAGTAAAATAGGGTTGGGGTATAGCTCAGAGGTAGAACACTCCTGGGTTCAAGCCCTGGTTCCACAAAGAAAAAAGGATTCCATGATCAAGTGAATTTACGGAACACTAGTTTAAACAAAACTATGCAGGATTCTTTGCTGCAGAACTTCTCAGAGCTTTTAACAGACGGACATGTATTGCTTATCTCTCAGATGGGGATATAAGAAGTTGCATTTCCCAAACGTTTTCTGGTTCCTGACCTCTTCCTGAAAGGGGTATCTCAAAACCCAGTTCTCTGTAGGCCAATCCGTTAAGATCTGAGTTGGGCGCTAACTGCATGTGGGCACAAAGGCCCACAATTCTCCTCCACTTTCCACCTCGACCTGCCAGACCGACACCTTCTGCATGAGAGCAGGACATGGGCATGCCCAGACTGGGGGCTGCTTCCCTGTGGATGGGAGCTACAGGGAAACGTCTGGATCCTGATGTTACAGTCAGGTTGGACCACAAGACTGCACCCAAAGAGAGACCTTTAAATTCTATAGTGCAAAAATTAGCTACAAGGCTCCCCTCTCTCCCAAGATGGAGCCTCTGGCTCATCAGCATTCTAGGAGCATCTGAACCCAGTGCTCTGGGATGGCAAACTAGAAGACCCCAATCGCATGAAGCATCTGGGTGAGTTGTTACAGAACTAAACCATACAAATTTGGCCACTTTAAAATTTTCACTTGAAATTTTTCAGTGAGACTTTCAGGAAGTTTCAAACATCTCAGACCTTGTATCAACACCAAGGAAAGTGCCAAGTTGTTTTAAATAACACAACCTGAAATCTGTATAACAGAGTTATAGGGTAAAAAACTGAGAACAAAAAGTTGATGTTTTGGTGCATTATTCACGTCGCTAACCCCAGATCTCAGAGCTTATTTTGAAGAAAATAATATTCCAGATAAAGCTTAATCCCTGGATAATACACAAAACATCTCTTTGAGGGATTTATAAAAGGTAAAGGTGAGAATTACTTCCAAAAAGGGATCAGAATTGCACCTACAATTAGATATTAAAAACAGAAAAGTACCAACAATTTCTTTACCAAACTATATAGGGAAGGTATTTTTCTTCTTTTAAAGAAAAATGATAGATTTAAGAATTTCTTTTAATTCTGAAGGAAAAAAAAATCAACAAGGACTAGTTATTCACAAGCAAATTTTAAAGGGCCCAACCAAAAGAAAATCTTTCTAATTGTTTTGATTTCTTGACTTACATTAAATCTAGCAAGTTTACAAGCCTGAGTTTTCCAGAGGTCTAATGGTCTTCTTTAATACACTCGACTTGGAAGGCCCTGCTCAGTGAAAGCCCCACTGAGCGAGCCTCAGCTGCAAGAACTTGCTAATAAAAGTGTCTCCAGCATTCTGCTTTATAGCACCACTGTGAATCGCCACATTTAAAAAGAAAAAGCTCTTGGCTCAAAAACCAGCTTTATTAGCTCTGCCTGGATTAAGGTTACCAGTGGGGATCACAACAGGGGAAGCACCACTGTTTTGGTCATGCGTCCACATACCAAGTCCACTTGGGAGGACGTGCCGTACATGTAGACAGCTCGATACACGCTCAACGCCTTGCTTCTCTCCCCCCATTTGCTCTGGAGCCCAGTAGCTTTTGCTCCATCATGCGATTATAGCCAAGGTCACCAGTGGGGTCCAAGCTGCCAAATCCAATGGCCACTTTTTTAGTCCTCCTCCAATGTGACAAACAGCAGCACCTAACATCTTGGATAACTTTCCCCTCCTTGAAAACTGTTCTCCCCTGGCTCCAGGCGCTGCGCAGTCTGGGTCTTCTTCCTACCTCACAGGGAGCTCCTTCTCAGTCGACTTGCTGGCCTCTCCACACCTCCTCAGTCTCTGGTCACTGTCACATGCCAGGGATCCATCCCTGAATGTCCTCCTCATCCACACCCACTTCCTTGAAGTTCTCCTTTGTTGATGTGCTGAAGTCCCCCAAATTAATATCTCCAACCCAAAGCTCACCCAATAGCTCATCTTCAGCCTCACATCCAACTACTGATCTTCCCCCCTCAGACCTGCTCATCACATAATTCTGTCCTTGTCAGTTAATGGCAGCCTCATCCTGCCGTTGCTCAGGCCACAGAAGAGTCTTGGCTGACTCTCTTCTTTCTTTCTCTCATCCACCCCATCAGCAATCCTGACCACCCACTTCTACTGGTATGATCCTGATCCGGCCACCATGTTCTCTCCTCTGGATGAGTTCAGCACCCTTCCAACTGGCCGCCCTGCTGCCATCTGTGTCCTCCACACAGAGGCAAAATGATCCTCCTGAAATGAAAGTCAGAGGCTGAGGACGAGCTCAGTGTAGAGCCCTGGCCTAGCTTGTGCAAGGCCCCAGGTTCAATCCCCAGGACCACAAAAAATAAATAAACCAATGAAATGAAAGCCAGCCCCTGTCACTCCTCTGCTTAAGACTCCAAAGCCTTCCACCAGACTATTCAGGATGAACCTTCAAGTTCTTTTAGTGGATTAAAACCTTTTTCATTCTGACCATCTCTCCTATCATTCCCTTCCATTCAGTGCACCCGTATTAGTTTTCTATAGCTGCTCTAACAAACTACCACAAACGTGGTGACTTAAAACAACACAGATTTACTATCTCATGGTCCTGAAGGCCAGAAGTCTAAAGTCAAGGTATTGGCAGGACTGCATTTGCTCTGCAGGCTTTGGGGGAAATCTGTCTCCTTACCTTCTAGAAGCCATCTATGTTCCTTAAGCATATGGCCCCTTTCTCCAACTTTAAAGCCAGCAGCATGTTCTCTCCTCTCTGACCTCCTGACATTTAGCTCACCTGGATAATCCAAGATAACCATCCCATCTCAGGATCCTAACTTAATCCCACTTGCAAAGGCCCTTTTCCATGAAAGAATATTCACAGGACCCAGCAATTAGGACATAGACACATCTAGAAAGCCATTATGCAGCCACCACAACTCAGACACTACCTGTGCCCTGCTTCAGGTAAAGCTCAGCTGTACCTGCCTCGGGGCTTCTGCCAGAGACCTGCATCGCGTCCTCCGCCCCTCCTTCTGTTCTCTGCACAAAGATCGCCTTTTTGTGAACTTTCCACTGGCGTCTTAAAAGTACAACATCAACCCTGGCGTGGTGGCACACGCCTGTAATCCCCGTACTTGGGAGGCTGAGACAGAAGTATCACAGGTTTGAGATCAGCCTCAGCAACTTAGCGAGACTCACAGCAACCTAGCAAGACCCTGTTTCAAAACAAAAATTTAAAAGGGGGGAGGGGGTTGGGGGTGTATCTTGGAAGTAAAATGCCCCTGGGTTCAATCCCTAGTACCACAAAAAAATAAATAAATAAATGCTGGGTGTAGTGGCCCAAGCCTGTAATCCTAGTACTTGGGAGGCTGAGACAGAAGGATCGCAGGTTCGAGGACAATTTCAGCAAGTAGTGGGATTCTCATCAACTTAGCGAGACACTGTTTCAAAATAAAAATAAAATAGGGCTGGGGGTATAGCTCAGAGGTAGAATGCCCCGGGTTCAATCCCCAGTGCCACAAACACACACCAAAGTACAATACCTCTGCTGTCTTGTTTTTCTACACAGCACTTATCACCATCTGACATACTCTTTATTTAATGAGGTATTTATTGCTATATAATGTAAGCCCCAAGCCGGGCGTGGTGGTGCACGCTTGTAATCCCAATACTTGGGAGGCTGAGACAGGAGGATCGCAGGTTCACAGCCAGCCTCAGCTACTTAGTGAGGCCCTCGGCAACTTAGTGAGACCCTGTTTCAAAATAAAGAATAAAATAGGGCTGAGGGGTGTAGCTCGGAGGTAGAATGCCCCTGGGTTCCATTCCCAGTACCACACACACACACACACACACACAAAATAATAATAATGTAAGCCCCAAAAAGCAGGATGCTTTACCTGTGTTGTTTACTACTGTGCTTGCTGACTAGAATGGCACCTAGCACATAGTAAGCCCTCTGTAAATAATTGAAGACGGGGAAAGAATAAGTCCAACTTTTTAAAAACTCAACTTTAAAGAAAAATGGGTTGTGAGCCAGGCATGGTGTCACATGCCTGTAATCCTAGTACTTGGGAGGCTGAGACGGGAGGATCACAGGTCTGAGGCCAGTCTCACCAACACAGCAAGACCCTCAGCAACTTAGTGAGACTGTTTCAAAATAAAAATAGATACTTGGGAGGCTGAGACAGGAAGCTCACAGGTTCATTGCCAGCCTCGGCAACTTAGTGAGGCCCTGTGCAACTTAGTGAGATTCTGTTCCAGATTAAAAAAAATAAAATAGGGCTGGGGAGTGTAGCTCAGAGGTAGAATGCCCCTGGGCTCAATCCCCAGTACCAAATAAATAAACATCCCTGGGTTCAATCCCCAGTACTGCAAAAAAAAAAAAAAAAAAATCTAAGCCAGGCATGGTGATGCATGCCTATAATCCCAGTACTTGAGAGGCTGAGACAGGAGTATTGCTGAGGACAGCCTCAGCAAGTAGTGAGATTCTCATCAACCTAGCAAGACCCTGTTTCCAAATAAGAAATAAAATCAGGCTGGAGGTATAGCTCAAAGGTAGAATCCCTCTGGGTTCAATCCCCAGTCCCAATATATATATATATATAGCTCAAAGGTAGAATCCCTCTGGGTTCAATCCCCAGGACCCAATATATATATATATATTCTCTTGCTTTCTGCTTCTTCTTTTCTAACTTTTTAATTATGGAAAAATTCCAAACACACAAAGGTCAAGTGAACAGCATAAAGAACTCACAAGCATCTACCACTCAGCTCAATGACCATCTTTGCCATTCTTGCTTCACCAAGCTCCAGGTCTATTTTCTAGAGTTGTTCTGCCTTTCCTAAACCCCTGCCTTAGAAGGCAGCCACTGCGACCAAGTGAATTAAAAGAAACTCCCACATATCTCCCTGAAAGACAAGTCTGGCAGCAAAAGTAGAAATTAAGAACTAAGGGAACTCTGCCAGAAACTTTGGGTCTGCAGAATCATTTCTGTCTGAGAAGCAATTCAGCCTCGCTTGGCTATGGAATCCTGGCTGTCAAAAACTTCATTAAGATTACAGAGCCTTAGCTATAGCTATAAACACTCAGGATTTAGTTTCTCCTATGTGGACGTCTGGTAAGATCCTAAGATCATACTTTCCTTGGAATTTGAATTACCATAATCTAGTACAGTGGCCTTTAGTTCTAGAATTATTTATTTTGTTATCACCTACTTCTTGCTCACCAATTTTTATCATAATCTTAAGGTTTTTCACCTCTGTATCTTCGCTCTTTTTCTTTATTGCTTTCTTTATGCCCATTTTTCTGCCCTTTACTTGAAAAAGTAGAGACTGTTGTCCATGCAACTAAATTTCTAAAATGATACATTAGAAAATACACATAACTAGCCAGGCGTGGTGGCACACGCTTGCAATCCCAGTACTTGGGAGGCTGAGACCAGAGGATCTGGGTTCGTGGCCAGCCTCAGCTACTTAGCAAGGTCCTCTGCAACTTAGTGAGACCCTGTTTCAAAATAAAGAATAAAAAATAGGGCTGGGGGTGTAGCTCAGAGGTAGAATGCCCCTGGGTTCAATCCCCAGTACCACTAAAAAAAAAAAAAAAAAAAAAAAGAAAAGAAATCTGAATAAGCTTTGTGGCTTGTACCAATGTCAATCTCCTGGTTTTGATATTGTTCTGTGGTTATGCAAGATGTTACAAATGGAGGAAAAGGTGCATGGATCCTCTCTGTACTATTTTTTGAAACTTCCTGGGAATTTATAATTTTTTAAAAAATGAGTGTTGATAAATACCTAAAAATCATCCCTTCTCAGAATTATTCATGTTCAATTTGGGGGGGGTGTGGTGGGCAGTAATCCCAGCTACTCAGAAGGCTGATGCAAACCAGGCATGGTGGCATACACCTATAGTCCCAGTACTTGGGAGGCTGAGACAGGAGAATCACAGGTTTGAGGCCAGCCTCAGCAACTTAGTGA
>PVJS01004620.1:0-38958 GCA_004027185.1 Glis glis
CGCTAAGTTGCAGAGGGCCTCACTAAGTAGCTGAGGCTGGCCACAAACCCAGATCCTCCTGTCTCAGCCTCCCAAGTACTGGGATTACAAGCGTGCACCACCACTCCCGGCTTGGAGTTCTTTATATAGTGGGGCTATGGATACTTTATCAAATATATAAATATTTGATAAATATTTGCCAAATATTTTCTCCCCATTTGTGTCTTGTCTTTTCATTATCTTAACATTAATTTCTTTCAAGAAGTAGAAGTTGTTTACTGTTGAAGTCAAATTTATCAAGTTGTAGTTTTCTTATGATATCTGTCTTACTTTGGGGTAAAAGTAAACCTGGCATTAATGAATGAATAGGAAAGTATTCCTCCATTTTATTTTTCTGAGATTGTGTAGAAATTGGTATTATTTCTTCCTTCAGTGTTCCTTCAGAATTCACTATTGAATTCTACCTAACATTTCAGGAAGATGTCTGGATGACTTCTTTGTAACCTCTTTTCTAGATTTCCCATTAGTTGCTTGAATTCAAAATGCAGAAAATGAGTACCCCCCTCCTACATGTCCCTACCAGCCCTTTATTAAATCTCCCTGTAGCATTCATTGTACTATTTACACTAGTATTTTTCTTTTAATATTTCTTTCTCTCCACTGATTGTTAGCAGAAATTGTTTTTGTCGTTGTTGTTTTCCTAGCACCTAGCACAATCCCTGAGATGAAAAGATTCTCAGTAACTGTGGCAAATTAAATTGCATCCCAGATACAAGGGAAACTGGCAGAGTTAGGGGAGAGAAATAGTCCAAGCCCAAAGATTTCACACTGAACAGGGCCTGCTTTATCCCTGAAAGGTGAATTGGGAAGCGGAGCCAGACTGGGGTGCCTATCTCTGACCACTCTGAAGGAGATACCCAGAGATAAGCAAGGAGAGGAAATGAAGTGGAAATCATTGGAGTAATCCAACTTTCTGGGCTCCTCAATGCTAAGCACTGCTTCTTAGAACTGCGTCTAAATTAACCACTCCTATCACTCCCTCCTGTGCTGAATGCACTTATATAACAAATGCATTATACATTGCTTTCTGAAGTGTTTTTCAGTCATTCCATGCAAAGATGTTCTTCTCATCAATCATATTATAAATTTCAACTAGATACAACACCATCTATTTTATCAGTAGTTGGGGGAGATGAGGAGTGAGGAAGGATCATGTCTCTATTATCAGACTAGATGTATCCCAAGGATGGGGACCAAGATTCTTCCTTTCAGGAAAAGGTGCTACACAGAAGTATTGGTTACCTGTGCATGAAGTGTGGGTGCAGGGCAGGCTTGGGATCTGCAGCCACATCTGATCACGAGCCTCATTTTCACCGTACTTTCCCTCCCCATGCAGCAACCCTGTTCCATCACACCAAGGGGCTGGGCTGTTTGACATGGGCATGCCTGCTTTGGCTTTGCCTAAAGCTGTTTCCCAGGAAAACCTTGGCCCAGGTCCTCTGGATACAAACTCCCTGGCAGAGTATGTATGTCTGTCTTTGGGGAAAGTTCTCAGCATGCTCTGCTTCTGTTCAAACTGGCTGGGTGGAGCTTGAGTCCACAGGGGATTTGGAGAGCAGGCCAGGCAGGTGTGAAGGGTTCTTCCAACAACCCAAATGCTAGAAAGCCTTTCAATCATCTTATCTGGTGCCCAGATCTGGTTCCTCTCAGAGAGAGGCTGGGATGGCTAAACCCTCCCACTTTAAGACCAGTGTTACACAGAGTGTGAAGTATTTGGAACTGGCTTAGAAGACCATTGGTTATAAAGACCCGTCCAACTTCTCAGCAACTGTGCTGTATTCACAGCCTGTTCTAATACAGTTTAATAAAAGTTTCCAAATTAGAGATGCAAGGCCAAAAGAGGCTTAAGATGAAGATTAAGAAAATGTTTTAATTTTTGACAAGTTAAAACAACTATGGGACATTATTATTTGCCCAAATTTATAATTGTTTAAAACAATTGTTAATATCCATTGTCAGTAAAAAGGTAAAGGTATGAGAAAACAGTAATTCTCATATATTCTTGGTAGACATATAAATTGGGACATTATTTTAAAGGGCATTTTTGAAGTATCTGTCAAAACCTAATGTGATATGCCTTTCAATCTAACAATTCCAATTCTACCTATCTGCTCTTTTTTATTTTGGTGCTGGGGATTGAACTCAGGGGTATTCTACATCTGAGCTACACCCCCAGCCCTTTTTATTTTTTTTTATTTTAAAACAGGGTCTCGCTAAGTTGCTGAGGCTGGCCTAAAACCCGACATCTTCCTATCTCAGTCTCTTGAGTACTAGGATTACAGGTGCAGGCCACCATGCGTGGCCTAGATATCAGTTCTTGAGAATTCCATTCACATGTATGCAAAGACATTTACTCAAAAATGCTCAATCCAGCATTGTTTTCAATGTCAAAAGGTTACAGTCTAAATCCCTAATAGTAAGATTAAGGGAAAATTATTTCTAGTACCTTCTCCTTATGAGATACTAAGTTAACAACTCAAAAGAATAAAGAAGCCCTTTGTAATATGATAATGGCTAAGAGATGTTGTTAAATAGCAAAAGCCATTCCAAAATAATATGGATAGATGATCACGCCCATGAAAAAATGAACGAATCATGAGATCTGTGTCTATGTGTAAAATGCATTTCTGTAAAGCAGCATATCACACTGTTTACAGTACTCAACTCTGGGAGTCTGAGAATGTGAGTGGTAAGGAGAAAGTTTAAAAGTTTTTTTCTATATTTGTTTTGAAAAATAAATGAAAGGAAATGGCAATTGGAAATACCTCAGTCTCCTATGCTGTTTCAAAGAGATGGGAGTTCAGGTTCTTTTGAGAAGTAATGTTTCTCAATTCTGGCTTTATCATAGAATCACTTGAAGAATTAAAAAAAAACATCTGGTTAATTGAGGTTCTGTGGGAAGCAGAGCCTGAGGCTAGGATTAAAATGCCAAAACTGGATTTGGGTTGTGCAAGGCCATGGTAAGGAAGATAGAGAAATCAGGGAAGTGGCAATGAAAAATGTAATGTTCTATGGCCATGCCTTGCTGGCCAACACTTCATAGTAAGTATTAAGGACAGAGCAACTGCCTTATGGGATTTCACCAGATGTGTAAGGAGAAGCCACACCTTGGAGTAGTCTACAAAAAAGAGAAAGTAAGGAAAACCTATCCAGCCAGTTCCCTCCTGTCTCCCATTTCTCATTAGACAAGATTCACCTTTCCTATTTCTCATTAGTCAAGGTTCATCTCATGGTGAGCTGCCACTCTGCATCAGCCAACCCAAGGCTGCTCCCAGGAAGAAAGATCTCCAAACATGGCATTTCATCACAATCTACATAAAAAGAGAGATGACATGGAGTAGCTATAGCTCAGCATGTGGGTCACGAGAGCCATTCTCCTTTCCAATTTTACCTGAAGCTCCAGCCTGTTCAAGGGGGGGTAGACAATTTGGAGAGGTGGAGAGAGAGAGGTCAGCAAGGGTCAAACAAAGACACAGCAGTAGAACAGGGACAGACAGCCACAAAGAGCATTCAGAAAGATTGAGGAGACCAGAGAAGAAAACAAGGCATACTAAGCTTGTGTCCATTATAATTCTGACCCTACCTCACCTCTGACCAATTAAATCAGAATGTCTGGGATCTTGTATTATTTTAAAGGCTCCCTGGATTCTTTGAATGTTCAGCCATCATGGAGAGCCACAGCCTTAAAATACCACCAAAACAAAATTCCCAGTGCAAATTTCATATTGTGGCGCCCCACTTTCCTCCTTTCAACTGAAAAAATAGTGAAGCCACTTGGAAAGACATTTAGGAAGCTGTTGTGCCTCAAAAGCTTAAGTTATTTCAGAGTAAGCTCTGGAGGATGCAAGCATTTCATGACCTTAATGTCCTGTTAGACAAAAGGCCACAGAAATTCTTGATGCAAAACAATGAAATTTTCCATTAGGTTACATTTACACAGCAATTTTGCAATGGGTAGGAAGAAACAGCAGGTTCCTCAGTCAGGCTAAATAGGTTTTGTTTGAAAAAATAATAATCAGTTCACTGTCTTGGATTTAGAGGGCACATTCATCCTCAAAACTAACACTGTCATATTTTCTCTTCTCCACATAAATTGTGTTCCAATCATGTGTATCCAGATGAAACCAAAACACGAATAAAGTGATTTCTTGAGCTCTTCCTAGAAATGTATTTCCTGGTACAAACCTCCAATTTTTACATTTTGTACTCAATCTACTGCATGCTGATCTGAACAAAGAGCAAGAAACTGCCCAGAAAAGAAGTTAAATATTGCAATCAGATGCAATGCAATTTTCCCCTCACTCCATTTCTCCACTTACAGTTTCCCCACAGTCAGTTCAGCAATAGGGGTAAAATGATCAAAAGTGGTGATGAGTCTGCAGGCTCTGCACAATAAGATGGAGGAGCAGGTGGCTGAAGGCACGTGACCTTGGGTACATCACCTCTCCTATCTGGTCACAAATTTCCCATCTACAAATGAGGAGGTCGGTCTTGGTAATGTTTTCAGTCCTTCCAGCTCTGACATTTTACACTTTCAAATTCTTGGACAATTTCCCATATGCCTCTGTCAATACAGTCTTGGCTATGAACTCTGCCCACGAAGGTTCCAAAGACTCCAGAAATCAAGAAAAAGTTATCTCAAAATAAAATGATCAAAATGCCTATTTGAAACAAGCTCACCTACTGGGTACATAATATGTTGCAAAATGATGGAGTGAGATGTGAAATACTCCTCCAGGAACTTATAATTCATTCTCTGTTATCAGCAGATAAAGGGGGGGATTATAACAACAACAGAACCCAGATGTTGAGAAAATCTATGCCAAGTAAATTTTTTAGAATACATATTATGGTGTTGAGGGTTTGAAGATTATGTTTCTTGATGTTGATCATGAACTTAATATGGATGAGTCAAAAAATACCAAATAATGATGAGTAGCTAATTCTTTATGTGTAGAGCATCTCCTTTAGTCTGTCTACTAATATCAGCCAAAGGGCTTGTTGATGTCTGCAGCTCAGATTCATAATGTTAGAAGACTTCTTAGAGAATGTGCACCTCAGGACCATGTACATTTTAATTTCAGATTAAAAGTACATTTTAATTTCAGATTTTCACATTATCTCCTGCTTCTCGTTTCTAAATTTAAAAAATACTGAAAGTGATGTAATATCTATCACTCCCAGTGGATCATGAGATTCAAGAGAATGGAGGCAGAGGGTCTTCTTGCCTCTGATTTCTCTACAAATAGCCCCATGCCTAGGACATAATGTCAACCCATAATTATTTGTTGGGTGGTTGGTAAATGAATCAATGAACAAATAAAACCTACTTTCAGAAGATTTGTGGTGACTCACTATGAAGTACACATGGACCATTTTAAGAAGGATACTGGATCAGGAACCACATAAGGGGAGAGAAGGGGCATGTAATTTGACCAGAACCCTTGCCTAAAGCTATTTATCACTATTAAACACAAAATTTTAACTCTGGGTTTTTGGGCACCTAAGGTATAAATAGGAGACTTCATTATGTAGATAGAAGCATACAGTTCTTGGCCTAAATAGAACATTAACTCAGTCCTCTTTTACTTTTTTTTTTACTTTTTTATGTTCATTTATTGGTGCATTGTAATTATGCATTTTGATATATGTCAGGGTATCAACATCATAGATGCACACAGTGCTCATTTAGCCCTCCCTCCAATCCCACCCTATTCCCTCCTCCTTCCCTCCCTTTCATGCTCCGGATAGTCTCAGTCCTCTTTTAAAAGTATTCCAAGGAATAATGGCCGACCCGGTAGAAACATCTCCGGTTACTTCACCTGAACTCAGCAGTTTCTTGGGTATCTAGTGATGAGCCAGATTTGACACACATTTATCCGAGGTGACTTGTGTTTGGCCAGCATCCCTTCAGCTTATTTAGGGCTCTGTTCAATCCAAATCATTCTTCACACAGCTTCTTAGTTTACATTATTCTCGAGGACATTGAAACAAAACTCTCAAATGTTTGATACAATGAAACAATGGAAAACATTTTATGATCTCTGTGTCAAATGAGGGGGGAGTTCATCATTTCCAAAAATTTCACAAATTATAATAACTTCAAAGATGCTGAGGCCGGGTGTGGTGGCACACGCTTGTAATCCCAGTACTTTGGGAGGAGGAGACCGGAGGATCAGGGTTCGTGGCCAGCCTCAGCTCTCTCTCTCTCTCTCTCTTTCTCTCTCTCTCTCTCCCTAGTGAGGCCCTCCGCAACTTCATGAGACCGGGTTTCAAAATAAAGTATTAAAAAAAAATAGGGCCGTGAGTGTAGCACGGTGGTAGAACGTCCCTGGGTTCAATCCCCAGTACCGCAAAAAAAAAAAAAGAAAGAAAAAAAAAGATGCTGATACTTGAGCATATTTTACAGGCTCATCTATAATTGGTATCACTCCATTGCTCAAGAGTCCTAATGGCAAGATCTTCATTCAGGGTAGTTCAGACATTTGTAGGTACAAATGGAACTCTGTTTTGATGAAATGTTTAACGCAGGTTAGATAGATCCACAAATTGAAAAAAAATAAATGTCTTTTAGCACAGTGTCTGGTAGCCTACAGGAAAATCTCAATATTATTACTACATGTGAAACTTTGGGATATGAAAATTATTTACACTTCACAAGTAAAGAAACTGAGATACATGTAAATGAAGTCACCCAGAGCTACAGACCAGTGAAGTGTCACATTAAGTTCTTAAGCGCAACTATTTAGACTACAAACTCCATTCCTTTTTCATTACAGTATAATAGCCTCCAAGAAATAGAAAGTCTATGGCTTTTTAAATCCCAGACTATGGGCATGATTAACTTGGTAGACTAAAAATGCTACTCTTGACCATAAAGCATTGTTAGCCCTCTAACAAATGACTAATTTCCCAAATACAGCTAGTAGCACTAGAAACCATGGAAGCTTCTGGGAATGTGTGCTATGGTTCTACCCAAAGGAATCTACAGATAAGTATCAGCAAGGATGATTCTGTTGTAAGGAACAAAAGTTCCAACTAAAAGTACCTTCAGCAATAAGGAGGGTATGTGTCATCTCACAAAACAAGATGTCCAGTGGTAGTTAACTGCAGGGTTAGGGTTAGGGTTAATTGAGCATCTCAGTAATATCATCCTGGTAGGTGTCTTCCATTATTCAACCCTGCCATCCTAAACTAGATAATATGGTAACTCACATTCATAATAAGATACTTGTTAAATGCCTATGTCCTAAACAGTTTCAAATGTTTTGCAAGCACTCATTTAATTGTTCCTCTCAATAGTCCTTTGGCCCTATTAATATTGAGGTGTGTGGAGATGCCTCATTGTTACAAAATAGCTGCAACATTGGCAACTATCAAACACGGACCAAATGACAACAAGCAATGAAGTAAAGGGGCATTGTCACCCATGTACTTCTCCTTCCTAGAAGCCACTGGGCAGACTAAGGCTTCATGCTAGCAAGAGGAATGGAGATTACCATGATTACTTTAAACAAATCACAATTTACACAGATTCCCTCAGAGAAGGGTTGGCATCTGAACAGAATCTGTCCTCTGACAGGAGTCTACCATGTCATAGCTAACTTCTTCATCCCCCACTGGAGATGGACTATTCCTAGGCAAGGTCAAGGTTGATAGTTTCTCATAAAAACAAGGGGCCAGGCCTGAGATTTAAAGGACTTATTGATTTCATTGTTAGATACTAGAGAAAGTATCCTGTGTGAGCAGTTGGAGACACTAAGGAAAGCTGAGATCTGGGTTAAAACAAACAAACAAAGCAGGCATTGGCTCTCCCAGGAGATAGAGTCAAGGTCTGAGTCTCACAAGAACAGCAAGTGTTACTTAAAGTAATAGCATTTAGAGTTTACAGACATGGGGAAAGAAGCCCCAGTGTGATCATAAAGAGTGCTGCAAAGCAGGAAACATTCCTGGTGGGCTACATCATGCTGAGTTAGGTCGAGTTTACAGCATATTCCCCCACCACCTTGCCTCCAGCCACGGCAGAACTCCTTCAAGCTTCATTATGATGCACGTGTGTTTTTTGTGGAGCAGCTAAAACACATGTGTGTCCTTAGATGTGGAGTGTGTGTTTATATGTGTGTGCCTGTGTGCCAAAATTTGCCCATACGGTAAATGCCTAACTGATATGGGCTGAAGAGTTCTCCTCTTCCCCTGTTCATAGGTTCATCTTAACTCCCAGGACCTCAGAATGTGGTTGTATTGGAGGTAGGGCCTTTAAAGGAGTAATTAAGGTAAAATGAAGTCGTATAGGTGGGCTTCAATCCAGGGATGGTGGTGTCCTTATAAGAAGAGACCAGGACTTAGAGAAAACAGTTGAGGAAAAATGTAGAGAAACGAGAGAAGGTGACCCTCTAAAAGCCAAGGAGAGAGTCTCAGGATGAAATCAACCCTGCTGGCACCTTGATTCAGACTTGGAGCCTCCAGAGCTGTGAAAAAAATAAAATTTGGTTGCTTCAGCCATTCAGTTTGTAGTATTTGTTATGGCAACCCTTGCAAACTACAGGTTGAGCATCTCTAATCTGAAAATCCAAAATGTTCCAAAATCCAAAACATCTTAAGTGTAGACCCGATACCATGACTGGAAAATTCCATGCCTGACATCACATCATATGTCAAATGGAAGTCGAAGCGACACAATTATTTTTTAATTGTATAAAATTACCTTTAGACTGTGTGTATGAGGCAGATATTAAACATAAATTCTATGTATAGACTTGAGTCCCATCCCCAAGATCTCTCATTACATATATCCAAATATTCCAAAAAAATCTGAAATCTGAAACAATTCTAGTCCCAAGCATTTCAGATAAGAGATATCCAACCTGTGGTAATACATTTACCAATTTGTACAGGAGGAATCTACACACAAAATACTTCATATATGCTTTACAACTAGCTGGCTCTTCCTTCGTTCCTTTCTTGAATGTGTTGCAGAATGAAAGATAACTAATGTGTTCGAGCCATAGCCTTCTGATCATTTTAACTGAATCAGACCAACTCTGAGGCTAATTTGGTACATTGTACAAAAGAAAATCATTTAAATAGCCCTACGATGTGACCCAAGCAGCTGCTTTCTTTCTATGTTCTGGCTCTTGCATCTGTGAAAGCATTTTTTGCCATCCATGTGGACACTGAACTTACCTCTTCTTTCCCCTTCAATATTAGAAGATTTCATAGGAGAGAAGATAGTAGAAGTCATTTATAGAAAGTATCCTGCAGAGAACATCTTAAACTTGCTTTATCCTTTTTCATTCTCACTGAAATTGATTGTTTTCATGGACTTAGTGACTTTGGAAGTCATGGCTCTTTTTCTCCAAAAGCATTCACTGGGAAGGCCTGACCCCTCCAGCTTCCCCCAGAAAGCCAAATCTCAAATCCTTCTGCCCTTTATTTAGTGGAAAAGCTTCTCTTTCATCCTTTCACAACCTGGAGGCCAGATGATAACACTAAGGCCCTGGGGCCTTCAAGTGAATCTCTCAGAGCATTTTTTTCAGCAAAAGCCAATGTTTCACTATAATCAATTCTGATGCCACGTGTTGAGAGAATAAAAGTATTTTCCTACCTTTATGAGAAAATAAAATAAAAGGAAAGCATGAAAGAAAGCAAAAGTGGTCAAATATAAGAATCTTCGATTCTCCAATTTCCTTTGGTCAGAGAAGAGAGGCTGGTGTTTTGCACCCAAAGTAACTGGACACGTTTTCCAGCCGAGAAAGACCAGACTGTGAAAAATCACACAGCTCTGTCTGAGTGAGGGTCGGTTAATCCCATTCCCAGAGAGAGAAAAAACATTTCTGTTTTCCTTTTGAATTAACATTAACTTGCATTAAACACACACATACACGCAGTGAAATTATATTTAGTAATGTTTTAGCTCTGACTTCCCAGCAGGGGTAAGTGCCTCAATTTCCTGCAAATCATTGTCAAGTGTCTAGACAGGAGAAGTGGAAACAAAGATAAGAGATTCTGAATTTCAGCAGAGGGCCCATCAAGCTCAGCTGTGCTTTTTCACTTGGCAAGGAGTGATAACCCTCTGATAGCCACATATCTTACTTACATGTTGCTTTTGACTTCTGATAAGAAAGAGGGAAGTGGGAAACAATGATGAGCCCTGGTGATAAACACCCTGGCTGTGTGTTTGCTTTGCTCTTTTTAAGTTAACTGAGCCCCAGAGGAATCTCAACCCCTACAGGCCAATCTAGTATCTGGAGAGGCTTATAAGCATTTGAAACTACAGATTAAGAGAATAATACTTTAAAGTGCTCATGAATTGTTTAGGCCTTTACTTTAAATAGGACTATAAGTCAATCAAATACACATTGTAGGAATTCCTAAAATCTCAATACCCTTTCTGAATGACAGTTTTACAATATCTCCATCTGTAAGAACTTTTCAGGCCCTCTGAGGTCAGCAGCAGCCACATAGCACCCTAGAGTCACTGTGGGAATTCGAGACCAGAAGCAAAGCTTGTCCCCTTGCACACATTCAGAGAATACATCGGGGCTTCATTTCTTGCTGTGCAACAGAAGTGAGATATGTCACTTCTTAATTCGGTCTTCATTTACTCAGACATCCATCAGCCCCTTCTTCCAGTCCTTTATTGCAGAGTTTTGAGACTCTGAAATTTGCATTGGGGAAGTTATTGCTCTTGGAGTCAAGACCTCTGGGTGGGGACTAAATGGGTGGGTTCTGAAGTTGTCGACTACTTTGAAATTCTGACTCTGTTACTCACTAGCTATGCAAATTTGAGCAAGTTATTCAATTGGCCACTTGTACCTTATCTTACCTATCTGCAAAATGGAGGTTAGTGACAAGATTTACCTCTTAGGATTGTCACAAGTGTTAGATGTAAGACACTTTGTCTTCTATGCCAAACACTCTTATGAGTCAGACACTAGTCTTTCACCAGTCAGAAGATGGCAAGATAGATAAAAAGACATTGTTAGGGGTGAAGAAAAGAAACCTACCAACTGTTTAAGAACTGAGAAGCAGAAAAGAGGTACACACACGGTTCTTAGCACATGTCTAGACGTAATTATAATGAGCTTCAATGACTTGTAAGCCAGGGCTAACTTAGGTTAAACTTAGAACAAGTAACTAAGCCATTTGCCTTAAAGGACTATAGGAGGTCAAAGAAGACAGATATCACTGTTGACCAAAGGGGCCAAACAAAATTTTGTGGAGGAGGCAAGACAACTGCTTTCAGTAATTCCTAGGGAGAGGTGCAGCTATGGCTGTCAGGATCCAACACTCCTAACAGTTGAGGGAGTAAGTGCGTTGGTCCTGGGCCATGGTGGACAAGAAGGATATAGATGGGCAGATGGTGAGGCAGGTTATTGAGGGATCAGCATCAAAAGCTGAAAGGTAGGAATTATCATGACATATGTCACACTGGACATCTGCACTAATTTTCAGGGGTCAGTCCAGGAAGTTGGCTTACCACCATCCTTATTCTCTGCCTTACAGCTTCAGGGAACTTGGGGATTTAGTAATGCCTGTGGATTCATTCCCTCCAGGAAATCCTACATATCTTCCCCCAAGTTAGCTTCTTTTCATCATTGCTGTTCTCATGCCCCCACCCCATATCCATTGCTTTCATTATAAAACCAAGTTCCTTAGTCCAGTGCTTGATGGTTTTCAGAGTCAACAGCTAACGTGCCTCCAGGTGTATTCCCTCTGTCCTTATCATTCTTCCTGCTAAGCCTCTCTTTTCTGCCTCTATCAATTCAAACTCCAATATGAAATCTCCTCCATTGTTCTGGTCTCAACTATCTAGTTCATTATATTTGTGAACAATTTATTGGTGAACTTTCTGGTTCTTTGCCAATTCTCTCTCTCTCTCTCTCTCTCTCTCTCTCTCTCTCTCTCTCTTTGACTAACTTTCCAGTCTCTTATTCACTTCATTAACTTAGTACATTTCTATTTTTGAGCTCAGAGAACATGTATGTTCCACTCACTGGGTACATAAATTTGTAGTATACTTTTAGATAGAATTTTGTACTATTATTTCATTTGTAGAAAAGTGTGTGTTGTGTGTGTGTGTGTGTGTGAGTGTGTGTGTGTGTTATTTTGTTTTTGTGATCTTGGTTTTCAATATGGCCTATAAATTCTGTAAAACTAGGACTTGTATTTGATTCTTCCTCTTACAAGCACAATAGTTGATTAATTACTAGGGTGATGGAAACCAGGAATGTAAATTTACAAGACCAATTTAAACTACCCAAGTGGGAATAACTAAAGTATAAGAGAAAATTAGATTTCAGTGTTGGTAAGGGTTATGGATCAAGTTCCTTAGAAAATAGACCATGATACTCTGAGAGTCTGCTGCTGCTACTACTACTGTTTTGAGACTCTGAGATTTGCATTTGAGAAGTTATTGCTCTTGGGATCAATACCTCTGGGAGATGAGGGACAGGGATGAGGGTGGAGGATTGGGCAGAGAAGAAAGAAGTTGAACTGTGATGTAGTGGTAACAGTCTTTCATCAACCTCATGGGGAACTCTGGAGCTGAGGATGCCATTATTTTGTCTTAATTGAAGCAAAAGGACCAGGTTTTTGCATGTTCACTTAGACCATTCTTTGGATAGGGGCTGTTCCTGAAGAAAGGGAATAACTTTAGGCAAGACAGTTGCTTTCAGTAATTCCTAGGGAGAGGTACAGCTATGGCTGTCAGGAGCCAACACTCCTAACAGTTGAGGGAATAAGTGCCTTGGTCCTCAGGTGGAGTTTGGCGATAAGCCAAGTATTCACTCTAGTTGGGTAGCATGGCGACATGAGCTTTGTTTTTCTTAACCTCTGTGCTCAGCACTTATCTATCCTCAGGCTATTATGTTTAACATGTTTGATTTGACTTTAAGAATATTAATTTGTAGATCAAAAATCTAGTCCTTCACAAATGCTCTTTTTTTTCAGTTTCTTGTTCTACTCATCAAAAATGAAAGAAGCAAAACCTATTGATCCAGTGTCCAAATTAACAGCACTTTCTCTAGAATCAGATAAGTAGATGACACATTCAGTGATTTCTACAATTTCAAGTGAAGGGTCTCCCAGAAGATCTAGCCTTCACAGGATCCATTTGAGGCAAGACTGAAAGGATAGCCTTGGGATTTCAGCACTTTCTAGAAACACCAAACCCTTGGAAACGTCAAGAAGCCAAAAACAGGCTACAGCTAACTTGTGGGAAGGTGCAAAGGAAAACTGGCTTGGCAAAGGGTGGCAAGAAGACTGCCTGTACTCATATGCTGGTTCATAATTTCCTTGAAGAGCTACTGCTCCCCTCTGGGGAGCTCTTCCCTCTTTTCCATCACCCCTCATCCTCCGATGCTCTGTTGTGGTTGCTGATGATGACTGGAGAAACAAATAGAGAAAAGAATCGAGAATAATGAAACAAACACTTAGGTATCCCCTTCCCAGAATTCAATGTTGTTAACTTTTTATCATATTTGCTTGTGTTTTTTTAATATAACATGTAACAGGGAAATTCAAACCTCCTTTATTTTCCATAGGCAAAGGCGATCATGATTTTGATGTGTATTTCCTAGTTTATTTTTAATATATTAAATGCATACATTGAGACTATAGAGTGAGATTGTCTAACATTTTTTTTAGAACTTCAGAGAGATAGGAGAAAAGGTTTTGAAGATTTTCACCATAGAGTAGTGATAAATGTTTGAGGAGATAAGTGTTTAATCTGACTATACAATGTTTATATGCATCAAAACATCACATGGTATCCTGTTAATATTTATAATTTTTATGTATTGATTAAAATAAATTCAATTTAAAAATAAATGCATATATGGATATCCAGGGAAATATAGAATATTGTTGTATGTGGTTTTTAAGTTTCTATAGATAGTATACCATATTATATTATAACCTAATTTTTTCATTAACTCTTTTTGAGAATTTTTCAAATTGCTATACGTAGATTTAGTTTATTTTTAACTGCTTATGAAAGTTTTTCAAAGAACCATACTATATTTTATTTATTCACTCTTTCATTGATATTCATTTAAGTGACTTTCTATTTTCTCCTTTTCGTGCATTATTCTGACTTCCTTGACAGCTCTACATGAATGAAATGACTTTTAGGTTTTTTTTATAATTTCTTGCTGAGATTGACCAGGCCTCCAGAGAAGAATTTCTACTATATCTTTGTTCTTCACTCCTGTGCCTCAGCCGTGACAAGTACCAGGTACTGATTTCTAGAATTTCTATTGTTTTCTGTGTTGACTCTGCCAACAGATTTAATTCCTAGCCAGACCTAAAAAACATTATAGAAGTAACAAATATGGTCAAAATGTCTATGGATCATTGGGCCTCAAAATAAAATTGAAGCTACTTCTATGAATTTATCCCAAGAAAATAATTTAAGAAAACAATCTACGTGCATGGAGATTTTTTTAAAGGGGAGATAAAAAATAAACACAATGGCCAACAAAAAGCAGTCCTTATATAAATCACGATGCATCAATTCAAAAGATTATTATTCATTCTTTTACATGATGATTCTTAAAAATGAATTAGAGGGAATCACATGAAATTGACCTTTCTAGAAATTTTATGTCATCCACCTTAACAGTAACAGAGGAAAACAGATGGCGATATAATGTTAGATGAAAAAATGCAGAGAACAAAATTACATTTACGACATATAAAAGTATCTTTGTGTTTGGACAAGGACTTGAAGGGAGAACAACAGAATTAGAAACAGCTACAGTGAGGAATGGGAGTGGAAGAAAACTGAAGTTTATTAAATTTAATCTCCAGGACTTTATATTATATACTTATTTCTTTAATCTTCCCTCCCCCCCAAAACAGGAAGCTCTTCTGTCCACTTATAGATGACAAAACTGGCTGGAAGATGAGCATAGTAATCCTGCCTTATCTGTGGGTTTAGTTGCCTCTAGCCAACTGCAGTCCAAAAATATTAAAAGGAAAATTCAAGAAATAAATAATTCATTTTTAAATAACTTCTGTTCCATGGTAATGCTATCATTGTTCTGTTTTATTATTAGTTATTGTTAATATCTTACTGTGCCTAGTTTAAAAACTAAACTTTATAGATACATATGTATAGGAAAAAACATAGCATTACATATATAATGTTCAGTACTATCTTCAGTTCAGTACAGTTTCATGCATCCCCTGGGGTCTTGGAGTGTATCCTCTATGGACTAAAGGGCTACTGAAAGCTGCTCAGTGAAACAAGTCAAGTAAGTAGCCAAGCTAGAATGTGCATCCCGGCCTTTTTTATTCCTGAGCTTTGCCCATCTTTTCTTTATATTTCTCACAGTAGTATTTGTGTAATACAAACTTCCCAAAGAGGGAGGAATAAGTAAGAGGGGTATAGAGGCCTCTTTCCCTGATCCCTTCTGGTCCAGAGTGCAGGGCACCTACTTGGATGGCTCTTTGATTTTCCAGCTGTGCCCTTAGGGTTCCTAGTGTAGAACAGAAGGCTGCTGGGAAGAGGGTGACAATCAACAGACAGAGCCCATTGAATTGGGAATGGGATAAACCATGTACTGCCTAAGGCCACTTGATCAAAGCTCTTGAAAAAAGGCTTCTCAGCTATTATATGACACTATCGAGAGTAAGCTGGAAGCTTGAGACCAGCGTAGGTGTGCAGACATTCTCGGGGGCAATCTTCTGTGTTCTGACCTGCATCAATGCACAGAGAAAGAGCATCATGCCAGGAAGCAGGGCTTCTGGGTTCCATGGTACAGTTCCTATACAGATATGTATAGGTATGAGCCTTTGAAGTTGTTTCTCATCTGCAACATGAAAGAGTTCCAGGTCTATGCATTTCTTTGGTTCTTTTCCTACCAGGAATGTTTTTCAATTTGGTACCTGGAAAAATCAGGTGTCAGACCTCTGAGTATTGAAGGAAATGCCTACTCCTTCTACCTTCACTCTTTTAGAAAAGAGAGGACTTCCACCAACATTTCTGCTCTTCTCTCCACCCACTAATGTGATCACTTCCTCCCTCCCTCCCAGTGTGTTCTCAGAAAGGCCAAATCCTGAATCTAGTGCATGGAGATATTCTGCTGTCGGGTGGAGATCGGCCTCTGTCTACTCTTGCCTCATCCTATCTGCCCAGCAAGTGGCCTGAGATGCACTCTCTGCTCCCACTCTGAGTCAGGAAGCACGCCAGGACAGCAGTGCACCTACCTCCAAAGGAGGATCTGGAGATCTGGCCTCTTCCTCAGCTTTCTGTTCACCAGTTGCTGGATAATGCAGGCAACAGCTTTCGTGGGCTAGCTAATATCATCTGTGCAGGCCCCAGAGAGGGCACCAAAAGTTTAAACTTGGGGCATGGCAAAGAGGAAGACTCCTTATGACTTTAAGGTCAATCTATATTCTCTAGCACCAGGACTGGCTGCCCCCAATTCAGGGGTTAATGAAGCTGATCCTAGAATTTAATATTCCCCAAGCTCTATTTGCCACCAATTAAGAACCCAGAAAAGAAAATGAATAGATAATTGGCACTCCCCCAGACCTCAAATATAGAACCAGAGTGTGGAAGACATATAGCCCAGGAACAAATATAATCTCTATATCAAATTGTTACCAGGAGAATGAGAGAATGGAGATATCTGTGGAAAGAATGCAGAAAAGTGAGTGGCAGAATTGAAAATTATATTTCCTCAATTGAGGAAAATTCAAGAGATAGAGATAAGTTAGAGTACGAGTGCTGAGCTCTGAACTCCAGAATCTAAGGGGAAAGTGGAGATGTGGGTGAATAAGCCAAAGCCCACCTAGGGGTGTCCTAGTTTCCTGAGCACCATCATACATGGAACCTGTGCTGAGGTAAGGTATGTAGTACTGTCAGTGGCACTGCATTGGGAGGTAGGGGGCAGGATGGGTAGGTGGACTGTCCACCTCTAAAATCAAATGCCACCATTACCACTTCCAGGTGTGTGAACATAGGGAGCCCCAACCCAATCCCACCCTCACTTTTCCTAACTGCAAAAAAGAGATCATTGATAGCCCCTCCACAGGGTGCTTGGGAGAATCTAATGAGCTGATCCATGTAAAGGAGGAGCATCTCTCTGCAAACATTGGGTTGACACACCAAAATCACACATTCTAGGAGGGCAGGGAACACTGCTGTGTTTGTTCATCAGTGGCAAACACTGTTCCTAAAATAGCTTCACAGAAAAATATTTATTGTTGTTACTGATATTGTGGTATCAAGACTTGAAGAAACAACATTTGCACCTCTTTGCCCTCCCCAGGCTGCCATTCCCCCTCTTTGCAGTCAGGTAAATACATTGCTGTGCATGAATTTCCCTCTTTCCCATCTAAAGAGTCTGTTTTTCCATGTTGTTTCAGGAACCATCCTTGGATGGGTAGATAGGAAGTAACCTACGCTAACCAAGCAAGAGCATGGGATTCCTGTTCCCAAAACGGGACCAGCCCTCACTTGAGTGATGTGACTTTATTTGATCGATTTGATTTTATTTGACTGACTTTGAAATTCCTTTCTTATTTCCCACCAAACTTCCCCAAAATTCAACTGAGAGAGAACAGCCAGGTGCCAGGAGATAATCTGCCACATGGGAATAAGTTGTGAGTGGCTAGAGAGGGAGAAGGGGCCTCTGTCAGAGTAAGGACTAAAGGAAGAGATGTTTTTTCCAACTTAAATAACTTTTTAAGAATAAAATTTATCCACTTTCTTACACCCAGACTAAACAGTTGGTGATGAGGGTTGGGGGTCCTGGAATCTTGCCAGTGAAGGGAAATTGAGTTCCATTGGTGGGAGAGCAGAGCTAGGAGGCGAATCAAGGTCCTAGTTTTCATCTAGGATTGGATTTGAGGTAGACAGCCTTTGCCATCAAACATCCTATAGTCCCTGAGTGGCCATAGTCACACATCTTTGGTGGCCAGCCCCCAGTGGCCATCTGCAGCCTTGTGTAGTGTCAGGAGCATCTTGTATGATTAGCAGATGTGGATTCAAGTTTAAACACTGAGGTTGTCTGTCTAGACGGCTAGTCAAGCCTCTTCCCATCTCCCACGAGCCCTGTCCTGACTCTCTCTCCCGCCAGCTGTGGAGATGACTGACATTTTGGAATCCTTAGAGACACATTACTTTCTAAACACAGAGTCTTTAAGTGAGAGAAGGGGGAGAACTGAATGGTGATGGTAGGACCTCCCCGCTAGGGAGGGTTCGCCAGTGAGAGTGTTTGTTCCAGGCCCCTCGGTGTGTGACAGAATGAGAACTTGAGCCTTGGATTCCAAGACCAGTGACATTTTCACTATCTGGCTTGAATATTAAGGAATATTTTGCTGTTTTCTAATTGGTTTCAAGCATATAAAATAAAGTCTGTATTATTTTGCTGGGGCTATTATACTGAAGTACCATAAACTGAGTGGCTTAAACAAAAGGATGTATTTGTGACAGTTCTGGAGACTAGAAGTTCAAAGTCAAGTCGTTAGCAGGGTTGGTTCCTGTTGAAGGCTATCTGTAAGAGAAGGATCTGGTCCAGGCCTCTCTCCTGGCTTCTCCCTCTGTGTCTTCATTGTATTTTCTCTATGCATGTCTATCTCTGTGCCCAAATGTCCCCATTTTATAAGGACTCTGGTTGTATTGGATTAGACACCACCCTAATGGCCTCATTTAAAATTGATTACCTCAGTAAAGACCCTATCTCAAAATAAGACCTCATTTGGAGGTATCAGGGGTTAAGACTTCCACATATGATTTTTTTTTTTTAGGAAGGAGAGTACAATTCAACCCATAACAAACTCTAAATCAGTCTCTCCCAAGTTTCAGCCATGGTTTACTTATTATTGCGCCCTTGCTATATTTACATACGATAACATGGTTATCTCCTTCATATTTACAAAGCAATTTGTTTTACTAACATAGATTTATTTTAAAAGGTAATTTTATCTGTTGTATGAATAGTGTATCAATATGTTTTCCCCAATAATTTGTGAATATGTGGGTTTGCACAGATTCCATGTAGGATGGAGTCTTACGCGTATTTACTAAATAAGGCAAATTCCATTTATTAAGCAGTAGTTCCCACGACTCACAGTACTCCAAAGCAACTCTCTGTATCTGTCCAGCCTTGTTGAATCAGCCCACCTAACTTTCTGTATGGCAGGGTCACAAGAGATTGTAAAACTGGGAAGGTAGAATGGGAAAGGGTCCTTCATCACTTCTCTGCTATCTAGGAATCTTTTCATCTGCTTCAGGTGACACACTGGAGAGTTAAGGAATAGTCTTGAAGGGATAAATTAAAGTAAGATCAGATGCATTCAACCCTGCAACTCATTGGCTAAATGGTTTTTGAATGAGTAATTAAGTCTCCTGCTGTGAAAGGCTTGGCGTAGGTAACATGGGTCAGTCATCTCCACAGCTGGCGGGAGAGAGAGTCAGGACAGGGCTCGTGGGAGATGGGAAGAGGCATGGGAGACTTCTGCCCTCCTCTCTATCTCTCACTGGTCCTCCTCTGTGAGGAGGAAGGGTTTATCTACTTGGTGAGGTAGTTACACTCTGACCATACAATTCATCTGCCATTCTCTGTTGGGCGGGGCAGCAATTGAAAGTCAGTGTTTGCATGTGGCCTGGTCTCTGTGCCTCTCTCCCAGGCATCTGACTCAGCAGTGTGGGGCTGGCCCTGGCCCTGGTGGGCTGGTGGAGACCCCCTTTCTCCATGTTCCTATGCTAGACTTGGAAGTGAGGAATGGGACACTCAAGCAGACCCCCAGTGGGCCCCCACATTCTTTTGCCAGCTTTGTCTGTTAGGATCTTGTTTATTGCCCTCTCATGAACCCAACAGCTAAAGAGAAAGAAGAACACTGCCGAATACCAGCTCTACTCTGTCTTCCCAGGACTCCTCTGGTAGACCACAGAGGCCTTTCTGGCAGGCGGACAAGTATCCCAAGACCACTCTTTTGGCATCACACTCCCTCCCCAGGCTCTTCCTGAGCTTGTGATGTGAGCACTCCAACACCTCATAGATCAGAAGTATCACAGGAGATGCAGAGAAGAGAGGCTGGGGAGCTGGTGAGGTCATTTCAGAGGGGGGCTGGCTTGCTTAGGACTGCTTTATGGACAAGTTTCGTTCAAATGGATGTTGGGCCCTTCCCAGGCAGATGTCCCTGTCAGATACCGAGAATGTTAACGCGCATGTGGATTATTCCCAGAGTGGTTGGCTGCAGCACTTTATGGGATGTGGGAATACTGTTTATGGTTGTTAAGAATTTGGGGAGCTTCTCCATATGGAAGCAGCCAGTGTCTCCAAGGTTGGACAGAGCTGTTCAGATGGTGGAGTTTGCTTTTATCGTTCCAGATGTGACATGCTTTTCTTGATACATAAGCGAGAGAGATTGAGGATGTTTCATGGAAAGAAGAAAATGATTTAAAAGAGAGAAAGAATTACAGTGACCCACCTCACTCCTCAGCCTTTCCTGTTATCACAGAATAGTGCCTTCCTTGATCTTTACTCTCCCCTGGCCCCCCACTCTTACTGCCTCTCATTCCAGGGCACTTTCCGCCTGCTGCATAGGGGTTCAGTTCCTCAGTTAGATATCAGCTGTCTGAAGTGAGGAGTTGCACTTAACATCTTACTCATGTTAGTACCACACCATTTGGTGTTTTGTTCTAGAGACATTAGAAGCAGTTTAAATAGTTTGATATTTTTGTCTAATTGCTATACTCCACGTATTGAAAAAAAAAATCACATTCATGAATTTCATTCTACACTGTGCCTGCTGTAGGCCAGGAACTCTTCTGAGCTTCAAAACTACCACAATACTGAGGATGGTGAGGACAATACTGATATCACTTAAATTCGTAATATGCACGACATGTTGGCTTACGGTTACCGAGCGCTCATATGCCAGGCTCCATTCTACACTTTTACACTCGTTAGCTCGTTGAGTCCCATACCAACCATACAAGGTGATGATTAGTGTTAAGACCATTTATCAGATGAGAATACTGAGGCACAGAAAGAATAACTGCAACATGAGCCCTAGCTTTGAGTAGATCACCTTCTGGTAGGGAGTCAGAAGATAAAATGGGAATGAGGATTATGATGATGATGATGATATTCAGAATATTAATAATAATTTTAAAACGGTTTTAAGTGAAAAATTATAAGATCACACATTATAAGAAGGTGTGCCAACTACATGAGTGGGAGGGGAGGGTAGTGTAAGAAAGAGAAAAGATACAATCTAAGTATAATAAGGCATCTCGATCAGATGAATGCATGCTTCCTGTCTGCATACATTAAATGGGCCTAATCCAGTGCTGTTGGTGTTTAACAACTAGATTTCCAGGTGTAGTTCCTGGTGAATGGGAGTTATATGTTCACTTATGTTAATGAGTAAAATGAAAGTGAAATAAATAATAAAAACATATGTCAAGACTTCATTTGTATGTGCCTTTGCAACAATTTGAGTGGTATCAGTATTGCCCTCATCATCCTAAGTATTGTGATAATGTCTTTGCTGAATCGAGTAATGGTTTTCAAACATTGGAAGAATATGTCCTCAAGTTTTTCTGCTATTTGCAATGTAACAACCATATACACAATCCACTTTTAAGTTAAATCTGCATTATTTTTTAGTGTCTAGACAGGATTAGCAAATGATAGTCCACAGGCCCCTAATTTTGTAAAGCACATTAGTTGATTGGCTTTTTCTTCCTCATTCTTAAAGGACTATAGAGGAAGAGGAAGAGGAAGAGGTGGAGGAGGAGAAGGAGGAAGAGGTGGAGGAGGAGAAGGAGGAGGAGAAAGAGGAGAAGGCGGAGGAAGAAGAGGATTGACAAAGACTATGCCAGATAAAGCCTAAAATATTTACTGTCCGGTTGGGGTGTGGCTGGTCCTCACTCCCCACCCAGTCATACCCAGAGTGCAGTAATCGTTCAGCCCTCCCATGGCAAAACTGGGTAGGGAACCCTGTCTTTCCCTGCACAGGGTCCACCTCCTCTGTTATGTCCAACAAGTACAAACCGAGTAGAGTCTTCTCATCATGCTCCAAGATTTAGCCCTGCTTACTGTCCTTTAGAAGTCAAACTGGAGCAGAGATTTCCCAGCCACTGCCAAATAATGCCTACTTTCCACAGAAGACTCGGGGCTAGAGTGCTACCAATTGGAGTCCTGTTCATTCCAGAAAAATGCTCTACTATAGTTTGAGTGCATCCCTCAAAAGTTCATGTGTTGGAAACTTAATCCAAAAATGTATATATTAATGGTATTTGGAGGTGGGGTCTTTGTGAGATAACCAGGGTTAGATGAGGCCATGAGGGTAGGGCCCCCATGATGGCATCAGTGACTTTATACAAAGAGGAAGAGAGACCCAAGCTGGCACGCTTCCTCTGTCTGATCATGTGATGCCTTGTGTCATGTTATGATACAGCAGGAAGGCATATGTTAGATGTCGGCACCATCTTGGACTTCCCAGTCTCTAGAACTATGAGCTAAATAAATTTCTTTTTTTAATAAATTACTTGGTGTCAGGTATTTTGTTACTGCAACAGCAAATGAACTAAGACAGCATCCAAACAGGTTCACAAGAGCTTGGGCTACCTTCCCTTGTGCTGTCTACATGAAAATTCAAGGAAATCCAGCAGTGGGGTAAAATGCGGTTGGGCCTAAGTTTCTTAGTTATGTTGCTCACACCACAGCTGCTGCAAATCATTACCACAGCATAAGAATGGTGGCCAGTGTAATTTCATGCTCACCACCCTTGTTCCAGGACTGGAGTCCAATGCATGTAATACAAATTCTAGTGTGTCTGAAACTCTCCTTACAAAACAAACAATATATAGAACTGACAGTTCTAGAGTAAAAACTTCACTTGCATCTTCCCATTTAATCTTCACAACTTTAAGAAATATACAATCTTTATTTTCCTCATTTTATAGAGAGAGCAATTGGAATCCAGAGGGGTGAAATAACTTTCCCCAAACTCCATTCTTAATAACTGATAGTGCCAAGACACAAATTTAGAAGTGATGATGGCCCTGTGCTGTCCGATTTGAGCTCCTCACACATCCACTCAGTGCCATGCCTCTGCTCCTTCATTCTCTGCCGCTGCAATTTTTCTTTGTTGCATTAAAAGTTAATTAAGTTAAACCTCTGGGTCATTTCCAGGATACCAACTCCAATTTCAGGAAAAGTCTTTTTATTTTTATTTATTCTTTATAGTTTTTACTGGTGCACATTATGCAGAATGGCGGGTTTCATTGTGTCATATTTGTGCATACATAAAAACATAATTTGATCAATTTCACTCCCCCCATCCTTTTCCTCTACCCTATTGCTTTTCATTCTAATATCATGGAAATCCCCTCCCTGTTTTTTCTTTCTAGCTTCCACATATGCGAGAAAACATACAATACTCTTCTGAGTCACTTACTTTGCTCCAAATTGTGGTCTCTAATTCCATCCATTTTCCTGCAAATGACATAATTTCATTTTTCCTTATGGTTTAATAAAACTCCATTGTATATATACCAAATTTTCCTTAACCATTCATATGTTATTGGACAACTAGGCTGATTCCATAAGTTAGCTTTTGTGAATTGTGCTGCAATAAACATGGGTATGCATGTGTTTCTAAAATATGCTGACTTTAGTTCTTTTGGATAAATACCAAGGAGTGGTATAGCTGGGGTTATATTATAGTCCTATTTTTAAGCTTTTTGGGAAACCTCCATACTGACTTTCATAGTGGCTATACTCATTTACTTTCCCACCAACAGTGTATGAGTTCCTCTCAGCCCCTGTATCCTCACCAGCATGTATTGTTATTTGTATTCTTGATGCTTGCCATTCTAACTGGAGTGAGATAGAATCTCCATATAGTTTTTATTTACATTTTTCTGATTGATAAAAGTGTTGAACATTTCTTCATATAATTGTTGGTCATTTGTACTTCTTTTGTGAAGTGACTGGTCATTCATTTTCCTGTTTACTTATTGGATTACTTGGGTTTTTTTTTGTTTTGTTTTGTTCTGTTTTGGCTTGGATTTTTGGTACTGGGGATTGAACTCAGAGGCATTCTAACACCAACCCTTTTTAAATTTTATATTTTAAAACAGGGCCTCACTAAGTTGCTGACACTGGCCTTGAACCTTTGATCCTCCTGTATCAGCTGCCCAAGTATTAAGATTACAGTCATGCGCCACTGCACCAGGCTGGGTTGTCTTTTAGTGTTGAGTTATTTATATATTCTGGATATTAGTTCTCTGTCAAAGGAATAACTGGCAATGATTTTCTCCTATTCTATCAGTTGTCCCTCCACTCTGTTGTCCTTGGTTGTGAAGGAGCTTTCTAATTTGATGCCATCCCGTTTTTTTATTCTTTCTCTTATTTCCTGTGCTTCAGGGGTTTTATATGTCTATGTCTATATAATGAAGTGTTTTTCCTATTTTTTTCTGGCCTTTTAGTTATGTCTTTTATCCATTTTGAGTTGACCTTTGTACAAGGTAAGAGAGGGGGATCTAGTTTCATTGTTCTATGTACAGATATCCATTTTTTCCAGCACCACTTGCTTAAGAGGCTGTCTTTTCCCCTGTGTATGTTTTTGGCACTTTTGTCAAGGATGAGATGACTGTATCTGTGTGGATTTGTTTCTGTGTCTTCTATTCTATTCTATTGGTCTACATATATGTTTTTATGCTAGTTAAGATTAGTAAGCCTGATGTAAACAAGTATTAGTGAGAATTTAGAACAATCTGCACTGCTGGTAATAATGTAAATTAGCATAAGCACTTTGAGAAACAATGGAACACTATTTTTGTAAGGTTAAATAAGTATAATTACTACCTCCCAGCAATTCCCCTCTATATAGTTTAGATCTAGTTTAGATCTTAAGTATCCCTCAAGGGTGTGTGTTATAATGGCTTGGTTCCCAGCATAGTGCTATTGGGAGGTGGTAGAACCATTAAGATATGGGGCCTAGTGGAAGTCTTTGGGCTATCAGGGATGTGCCCTTGAAGGAGATAATGGGATCCCAGTCTCTTTCTCTTTCTCCTCTTTCCTTCTTGGTCAAGAGGTGAGCAGCTTTGCTTCACCACATGCTCCCCACCATAACATACTGCCTCACCACAGGCCCAAAACAATGAGGCCAACTGACCATGGACTGAAACCTTCAAAACTGTGAGCCAAAATAAACTTCCTCTCTTTAGAAGTTGATGATCTCTGGTATTTGTTACAGTGACAGAAAGCTGACTAGCACACTCTAGTGCTAGGCCCACACACCAGACCAACTCTCACACATGCACCAGAACCTGGTGCAAGAATACTCACTGAGGCATTGCTTATAACAGCAAATCCTGGAAGCAAATGTTTAGAATCTTGGGCATTATGCCTACGTTTTATTCCTGAATGAATTGTTCTTGAACTAGGTAACATATTATTTGCATTAGGAAGACTTGTGAAAAAGTGGTTTCATCTATTAATAATAATGCGATTTGTACTAGTACTAGGCTGGAGTATGGCACTTATGACTGTTTTGTCTTTAGGCAGAACTTTTTCAAAATGCTAATTTCTAGCTCTTGGAAATAAACCTGGCTGATGTCATCTCAGTGTAGTAGCAAGGCCTCTGAATTCATTTGTCAGAGTGTGGAGGAGGCCGGAGAGGGGACTGTGAAAGCAGATGGAGGGGAAATGCAGAGCTTGCGGATTTCAGACCTGTAAGCACCTCCGTCTCCCTGACTCTCCCACCACCCATTGGGCGGCCAGGCTTGTCTCCAGTGCATTTTGTTGAGTCTGAGAAATTATTAGATTTTTTTTGGCACTTGTAGCCGATTAAGAAATATAGAAATTTTTGTCTTTATATTCAACCTCAAAAGGTCTCTTCCTTGGAAGGACTGAGAGACAGAGGTTTTGCCTTTTCCCCCCCAAAAAAACCATTTATCATCAAAAGAATAATTCTTTTCAGACTGTTTGCAAATGGCCATATAAGCCCAGTGTGATAGTTAATCTAATTTGTCAACTTGACCGGATCATGACACACCCAAGATCATGTGGCTTTGGGTGTGTAACAGCAGATTAAACAGAAAGTCCTGCCCTAAAGGTAGGCAGCAGGGTTCTGATAGGTGCAGGACTTAGATAAAAGAGGGAGAAGCTGCGTAGAGGGATGCGTGACTCTTTCTGAAGAAAATGCATCTGCTCTCGTCTGAGATCGTAGGCCTCCAACTTCGCTGTTCCTCTGAAGAGCTTCTTGATCTTCTGCTCTCGTCTGAGATCATCGGCCTCCAGCCCTTCGAACCGAAACTTCACCATCGTTTCTCCGAAGAGCTCTTAGACCGCTCGACCAGCTACTGGTTCCTCTGACTCTCCTCGTGCAGTCGGAACTTGGGACTACATTGTAAGCTGATCTGATAAACCCCTTTTTCCATATACTCATTCTGTGAATTCTGTTAGTCTAGTGAACCCTGACCAATACACCCAGACTTCCAAAATCCACTGCCTCTTTGGAGCAACAATTCTGTGGTCAAAGTGCAGCACGGAGATAAGGAATGTGCAAATGCATCAAGTGTTAGAGTAGAAAGGATACTCCAACTTGCAAAATAAAACTCACCTCGCTGGTAGTGGACACCCCTGAAGCCCCACACCAGCTCTCCCCAGCACTCACAGCAACATGTCCCTTCCCTTCATCCTGAACTCCACAAAGGAGGACAGTTAGTTCCCAAGAAGTTAAGCAGACTGCCCATGATCTCTGGGAAAATTTCAAGGTTGGGACCAGGACCAGTCCTGAGTAAAATCTCTGTTCCTAAGGAGCTATTTCCTGTTCCTTGAGAACAGTTTTTGCATACAATTTTCTGAAGAGGAAATGCTTTGCTTTTATTTGTTGTTTTGTCTCCGATATTTCTCAGAATGTTTTGGGAGCCCTTTATTTGGCCTCTCAGGAGACATTGTTTGTATTTTCATCAAGTGAAAGGGAGGCCCTGAAAGCTCACCTGACAACCCCACCAGGTGTGTTAAAGAAAAATTCCAATGACACCAGAGACTAGTGATCCACACTTGTCAAGAGCTTCCTTTCTGATAACACTACAGGCAGCTTCTGCAGATGCTGGCCAGGCTCCAAGAAGACAAGAAACTTCCTGCAGATCCAGGGGAAGCATTTCTCAAACTTGGGCCCCCTTCTACCTTCTGCCCTCTCCATCCCTTTCTAAGTACATCCAGAAACTTAGCAGGAGCCTTTTAAATACTAACCACAGAGTAATAAGAGTGGGCAAGAGAGTGCTTCCAGCCACTCTGGGGACTTCAGCTTTTTTCTACAGAGGATGCAAGAGAGTGAGAAATTGCTATTGTCCTAGAGACATTTTACTGCCTACCCTCCAAAGCACCATACCATCGACATGAGCACACATGCACACACTTGTACACACATACCAGTTGACATCTAAACTGTTCTTCAAGGTGTAAAGTGGCAGGACCTAATACCTTCCCTGGGGTATTAGGTGTTATTGCAACATAGTCTCCTTGATTTAAAAGGGAAAATGTTTCCCCAAAGGTGAGGCTAGAGTATCATGGGAAAGGCAGGGTAAAGAAGCTAGAGCCCTAGGGAACTCAGAGGGATGCTTTGGAGTCAAGACACATTGGTAGTTTACCTCTCACATAATCTATTTGAATATTTTTGCACCTTGATACACCATGATAAAGAAGTTTGTGCACCTGACAGCCCATGCCAGGAGGGGAATATGCATCACACATAGGCCAAAAATACCAGAAAGGAGAAGGCTGATTCTTCGGAGGAGAAATTCTCCCAACACTCTATAAGGCTGTCGCATGATGTCCAGATGACTCTGGAAACAAGCTGAGAAATCCTTCTGTCTCAGAGGCTGCCCTGAAACATAGCATCTCATCTATCCCTGCATCACCCACAATGCATTGTCACAGATCCTACAGCCTCATATTCTCCTTGATGCTGCCAATGTGTCAGTGAATTAAGTAGAAGTAGAAGAGATTCAAAGCTTGTCCTTTGTGTGGCTGAACAAGGCTGAGAAGCTGGATATCAAAGTCAAAATGCAAAGACAGAAATAATGATGTTCTCAGACTAGAGATGAATGCATTTGAAGCTGCATGCAGAAATATTTCTCCCAGGAATCCTCTGGAAAAATTCACTGGTTAAGCCTTGAACAGGCCATCCTGCTGCTGCAGAACAGTGTTTCCACTATTCCTGGCAACATCTCTGTGGATTCATCGATTCATTCTCAAAGGAAGAATGCTCCCCGCAGCTCTGGACTTAAGAAAACCCATTTTGATCAACAGTTGAAGGCAGGGATTCCAACCTTTCTCTTCTCACCATTTCAATTTCCATAGTGGGAAGAGGGTGATAACAGCTTTCTCACAGGTTTTCTCATTAAGGGATATACCAAAGGTGACAATATTCCGAAAAAGACACGGTGCCATGTAAATGGAACATCTATGAGCTGGAGCAAGAGTTGTGAGCTCCAACTTCCCAGATATACCCTAGTCAACCCAGAGCAGCTTCCTGGTCATGCAGAATGGGCAGCCCTGAGCAGAAAGGTGGTCTACTTTTTTGCATGTGCACTAAGAGCCACAGATTATGCTGTGAACTTATACCCACCTATCTCACTTAATTCTTGCAAAATCCCTACATGAACACTTATATCCCTACTTAAAAGAGGAAACTGAGGTTCAGATTGGCGAAGGGCTTGGCAGAGGAAGGAAGTGGGTAGTGACCACCCTTCATATAGACTAAATGTGTCAGGTGTTCACTTTTGACACTTCTCCCAGTGGGAGTGTGGATCCATAAGACCTTAATGGGACCTCTTGTGGGTTTCTGTGACAATTTAGCTCCCTACGGAAACATGTGCAAGAGGAGGCATCTTACTTTTCCTCATTATACATCCTTACCCTTCCATAGGACATCTGGAGCTGCTACAGACAGCCCTCTACCAGGATGGCAAACATTACCAATTGCTACTATTGGAACCAGCTGTTGATGGTAGGGTGAAGGAGCAACATTGTGCTGACATAGACAGGAAGAAGCATGTCCCACTGCTCTGCCCCACTCTGCAGTTGCTTCTCATGCCTTTGTTGGCAAAGCCACAGAGGGAGCTGTTGCAAAGCCGAAATGTGGTCCTGGGGGACTAGCCACAGCATCACAGAGCAGAACATAGAAGAGGGTACTTGAAGCTTCAAGATAATAACCAGCACAAAGGGTATTTTAGCTTCCTGGGGCTGCCATAACACAGATGGTGTGGCTTAAAATAGCAGGAATTATACTCTTGCAGCTCTTGAGCCTAGAAGTCTGAAATCAAGATGTCCCCAGGGCCATGTTTCCTTGGAAGACTCCAGGGAAGAATCCTTCCTTGCCTTTTCTAGCTTCTGATGGTTGACAGCAATCCTTGGCAATTCTTGGCTTGTAGCTGCATCATTCCAATTCCTGCCTGTTTTCCGATGGCCTCCTCATGGAAGCTAGTTATGGGTCACCACTCTAAACCAGTAGGAACTTATTTTAACTAATGAGCATCTACAAAGACCCTATTTCCAAATAAAGTCAAATTCTGAAATTCTGGGTGGACATGAATTTGGGTGGGATACTTTTCAATCTAGTACAAATGATTTAGTCTTTTGTGGCAGGGTTGGAGCCTGGGAGGACCCCAGGACTGGAATGAGACCTTATTCTGTGGATTATCTGTCTGAGTAAAAGGCCAATGATATAAAAGATCCAGAGAGGAAAGGCATTTCTCTTTCTGGGAGAATATACAACAAATAATATATTAGCATCTGCTAAATGCTCAGGATGTTGACTCTTTCAAATGGAATATAATGTTCTACTCATTTCTCAAGACTAAAGGTGAAAAAAGGATAAATAAAGAAATATCCAAGTAGATATCCCTGCTAAAAAAAAATTATAGAGTATGGTTGGAAGAAAGGAACCCATATTGAGAATCCACTGTGTATCAGATTCTCTGCATGGTATCTCTGCGGTCTGGCTGGTTCAAGAACAATACCAGCCCTGCTCTGTGTGCTAGGTGAGGCGATGGAGCGCTGGGGAGCATAGGACCTGTGCTGTTAACTCTGAAGTGCAGTTCAAGCAAGGGACACAGAGGACATCAATGAAGTAACTTCAATAGCACAAGAGCTAATGAGCAGGTGATAGTGCAATTAATATATTTAAATTCTTTTCAAAGGAAACTTTTCTAGACTCTATGGATTCAAATCCTGGCTCTGAGTGCTACTGCTTGTGTGTGAGTGCCTTAACCCCTTTGAGCCTCAGTTTCTAGATTATAAAATGGAAATGACGATGGTATGTCCCTCAGAGGATTGCTATAAGGATTGAATTAGTTAATATTCCTAAAATTCTTAAAACAGTGCCTGTCACCTGTTTTTGCTAGATGAAATAGTGTTTGTGAAATAGATATGGTAAATGGAATCAGCCAATTGTCTGGTGTTACGACAAGACCCTACACAACTATAATTTGTTGGTTGTATCCTATTAAATTATTTTTATCATATGAGGTTTCCTTTCAAAGTATCTTAGCCAGGCTTGTAGCACAACCTGCGTGTGTTGGGGTTGGGCAGGTACAGAAAATAGGAGTGCAGAGCTGACAGAGAGGGTTAGTCCAGCAGGTCTTTGCATTCCCCTTCCTCTGATGCTTTTGAGAAACCCACAGAGTCCACAGGGCTATGTTTGGATTATCAATCGCATAGTCATAAAACTCTTTGAAGTTTGATGCAGACATGCCAAGAGAAAGGAGGCCCCTCTCTTCCTTTGGATCCTAAGTTATTAAGATGAGGACAGGGAGTTGTCAACTGCCATCTTTCTCACTATATCTAAAAGTCTAACTGAAAACACTTGATGGGAACCAAAGACAAGAGATGAGAGGAAAAAGAGCTGCTAGATAGCATTTGATCTCCTAGATCTGACTGTACCTGGAGCTTCTCTTTGGATATTCCAGTAACACTATCCATTAATTTTTCTTTTTCTATGCCAAGCTGGGCTTCTATCTTTATCAAAAAAAAATACCATCTACCTTACCAGAATCATCCAATGGAGATATTTTGAATTTCTGAATGGAGGTTTAGATAAATAAAAATCATGGCATTCCTAAGAGATAATCAAAGGCCCACCCAAGAATCTCTGATGCAAGTTTTTCTCAAGCTGAATACAAATTCGGAATGTGGCTTCTTCGCTGGGAACCTTCTGTGATACTCTATTTCTCACACAGTTTGCAGGTGACTCTGGGCCACTATGGGGTGACCACCTTGTCCAATAAAGCCATGCTCCCAGATCCCTGTGCCAACATCAGTCCACTTAAATGCCCAGGAGGGGGCAATGGAGCAATCAGACTCAATTGGCAGATTTAAGGAACCGCTCCTAACCCAGGACCCCACCAAACTTCACAGCACACTGAGTTGATTTATGAGAAAAGGTTATTAAAGCATGTAAGAGCTCCTGCTGGAGAGAAAATTATCTGTGTAAACAAAGTGTTATTATGGGAATTAGTGGGGCTGCATGCGGGAAAGGTCATTAAAATAAGAAAATAAAACTGGCATATCAATCTTTCCTAAATCACTAAATTCACACGAGAGAAGATAATATCTTTCTATCTCACAGGTCTTTCTGATCATTAGTCCTCCCCTCTCAGAAGGCGACATTCTCAGATGCTAAACTGTTGAGTGTTTTAAATTACAGGGAATTGCTAAGCCATAACTTGTGAAGTTGAATTTTTGAAGGAGGGCTCAATTAGAGACTGCCTAGTAATACGGAGGGGGCGTTGGAGTCCCTGGGGGTGTTATTTTCTCTTCTACAAATGAAAGACTAATTTTTTCCTTTGCTTCATTTAACAAAATTTGATATTTTCCACTCTTTCTTCTAATGAGGGAATGCATAAAACTCACACTATATAGCGTTGTACTTCACAAAAATGGTTTTCAGGCTTTGGGTTAAGAAAACAAATCCCCTTAGGTTAGTTTCTATTCAAAAAATTTTTGAGCTAGAGCCAGATTCCTCCCATGGAAATCAAATTAGTAAATAGTGGGTTCCATTAAGATGTGTTTTTAAAGTTTGGTTCTCTGAGCCAGAGTTCTTTGTTCTCAACAAGGCATTTTGACAACCCAGTTCTGACTACTGATCTATATTCATTGAGTGCAGGAGCAATGTAATGTATCTTTGAGTTCCTCTTTATTTGTTCTTTGGACTTTTAATTCTGGGACTTAGACAATGCTATCACAACTAAACGTTCTCAAAAGTTGTGTTTGTGATATATAATTAGGTGCAATTAAGTGGTGGTATGAAGATGTTATGGTGGAATTTTAGCCAGGGGCCTTAGAACTACCTCAATTCTTGCCTCAAGTATGCAACTACTTCTTTTGTAATGTCTCCAAGGGAATGTTAAATAAAGGAGGCAAAGTACAGGGGCTTTGACCCCAAATGCCAAAGTGGAATTCAATTGAGCTGGGCTAGGATCCATAGAGAGCTCCTGTAGCCAATGAGGCAGGTTTGAATGGACTAGAAGCAAAGGGAAAGGGTATTCTGTCTCAACCAAGCCCAGATCATTTAACTGCTTATCTCTGCAAAGCTTTCAGTACCTAAAACTGAACTGGGAATTCTTAGGATCTAATGGAGAAGCATCCAAGGAGAGATAGCTAGACCTTTTCCCAGTATATAAGGACCAGGCCAGTATATCACCTGGAAGGAGAAGAGATGGGTCTTTTAACCATGTGCAACGACTCCATCCAAAGAGGCCAAACCTTCCCATGGTTCTTTTGCCCCTAGAGGGAAGGGATTGGCATCAAGAAGAGCCAATGTACTTTTCTCCATTCCTAAAAACTAAATGTAAATGTCTTTCACTCCCCCAGCATTGTGTGTTAATATATGCCTCTTTGGCTCATTTAGGAAACTATCACAATTGCATTAAGTGTTTTCATTGCTATAAGGCTAGACATAATTCATAACCAGCTTATGGGTTTGGATACATATCAGTTCTGAACTTTAATATGTGCTACAGTCCCCACAGTCATAGTCAAAAAGCCCCCCAAGTATATTTAAAAGACATTCATGCTGTGAACAGCTATTATTTTACTGTCTGGAATCTTTTAACCCTTGTTCTGAAGTTACACTTGGATTTCTCCCACTTCCAATCCATGTCCTTCCAGTGGAGTTGTCTCTTCCCATCACTCCTGGAGTTGACCCAGACTTGGCCAAAGTCCTGACCCATATGGCATCAGTAATTAAATGAAAGGTGAGCACATGGACTAACCTAGTCCAATCAGAGTGGGTTTTAGATTTTTTTCCTAGAAATATTAGGATAAAGATGCTCACTCTTTTTCATTGGATTTCAACCTGGAGTCACATAGTTCCAGGAACTGATGACAGTTGTCTTTCAACCATGAGAAGGGAGCCCAAGAATGGAGAAGACATACAAGGCAATAGAACTGAGAAATATAGAGAGAAAAACTGAGTTCTGGTGACATTGTTTGGGCTCTGTATCAAGCTGTATATAGAGCTGTTATGTCCCTGGATTGCTTGATTTATAAGAGCTCATAAATTCCTTTCCATATTTAAGTCGGTTTGGGTTGAATTTTTATCTTTTGTAGACAAATAAATGACATAAATGTACATCTCATAAAAATGTTCCAGGATAAACTCAGAGTAAAGAACAGTAAAGACAATTCTACAGACTCTAATAATAAAAATCAGAGCTGGAGCTTTTTGAATGTTAATTGTGGGCCAGGCACTATTTTAACTTCACTATCTGCCTTAACTCATTTAATCCTAACAGCAACTCCATCAGGCAGGTATCATCATTATTGTTATTATTATTATTTATTGATGAGGAATGAGACACAAAAAGGTTAAGAAAACTACCCGGGATCACTCAGGAATAAGGTGGCACTTGAATAACTTTACCCAGGCAACCTGGTATCAGCACCTGTGTGCCTAACTGCTATGTTCTACTGCTAGGACCCTTCGAAAAGATACTCTTCAGCATTCATCATCTAGGAAGGTATCTGCCTGAGAAATCACCTTAATGCTATGAAGATCAAAATGTGGCCCTGAGGTAAAAAAGGAGAGCCTGAAATAAAGATATATTTTTAAATCTTGGAACAATTTCCACATTAAGAGAATGTCGGCATGGCCCTGAGCATTGGTCAATTCAGTCATCGACACAAAGGCAGGTGTTTTGAGGTCTTTCTCTGTGGGAGCGTCAGTGGGGACAGGGTGTGTCTTAGTTTCTTCATACTGCCATAACAAAATACTTTAGTCTGGGTAATTTATGAATACTAGAAATCTACTGCTCATAGTTCTGGAGGCTGGGTAACCTAAGATAAAGACACCACAGACTCGATGTCTGGTAAGGACCCATCTGTTCCTCATAGACGGTGCCTTCCATGTGCTATCCCATGATGGAAGGGGCAAGGGAGCTCCTTCAAGCCCTGTATGAGGGCCCTAATTCTGCTCATGAGGCTGGAGCCCTTATGATTTAATCACATTCCACAGGTCCCACCTCCTGATACTATTCCATTAGGCATTAGTTCCCAATATGTGAATGGTGAGAGGTGCAGACATTCAGACCATGGCAAGGTGAATGTCAGGTATGGGGCATAAAGACTCAGGCTTGAGGTATTTTTTGGAGGAGTGTTGGTGGTGCTGGGGATTGAATCCAAGGCTTTGTGCATGCTAGGTACTCATTCTACCATTAAGCTATATCCCCGGTCCAAGTTTCTAGCTGGATTTGCCTTCTAAGGAAGCCACTTTTATAGGGTAGCTCAGGAAAACTATACATTCTAGCACAGCCAGAAGTAATAGATATATTACTGCGAATTGAGTAATAAATTCATTGGCAGAAAGTTCCCAGTCCCTCTTATGGGTTAATTTGTGCCCCTCCCCCAATACGTATTGAAGCCCTAACCCCTAGTACCTCAGAATATTACTATATTTTGATATAAGACCTTTAAAGAGGTAACTAAGTTAAAATGATTTTGGTGGCTAATCCAATCTGACTGATGCCCTTATAAGAAGAGATTAGGACACATGGGGAGCCACCAGGGAGGGATGTGTACCCATAAAGAAAAAGTCACCGGGGGGGGGGGGGACACAGTGGGAAGGTGGCCAGGCATGAGCCCAGGAGAGGGACCGCAGAAGAAACCAACCTCCAGAGCTATGACAAAATACATTTCTGTTGTTTAAGTCACCTGGTCTGTTGTACCTTATTACAACCCTATAAAACTAAGATTGTCCCTCGCAGTGGGTTTAGCCGGGCATGGTGGCACACACCTGTAATCCCAGTACTTGGAAGGCTGAGACAGGAGGATCACAGGTTTGAGGGTAGCCTCAACAATGAAGTGAGACCCTGTTTCAAGGAAACAAAAATTAAAAGAAGCTGCGGATATAGCTCAGAATAGAATGCCCCTGGGTTCAATCAGTACTATAAAAAAATACAGTCCACCACAGAGGTGGCAGCTCTGAACCCACCTGGAAAGGATTTATTGAAATCTCAGCAGGGGCTGAGGATGTAGCGCAGTGCTAGAGAACTTGCCTAGCACATGTGGGTTCCATCTCCAGTGCTACAATAATAATAATAATAATAATAATAATAATAATAAATAAAACCAAAATCCAGTTAAGATGCCATGGTTCCCAGCCAAATGGAGAACTAGAATGCTGGATAGAATGCCTAGGTCGGAGCAACATTCCAGGAACGGGGTTTGACAGACATTGGGTGGGATGCCTGGAGTAAAATCCCAGCTCTGTGGCGGAACAATTGTGTGACTTTGGAGATGACTTTAATGTCTCTGAGCCTGAGTTTCCCTACTCCCTGAATATAGTAAGGACTAAATTAAAAGACCTAACATATGAGATATGTTTAACAGTTCCCAAACCATGGCAGGTACTCAAAGAATGGAAGCTATGTGGGGAGTTTGGGTGGGTGATGCATGTCTGGAGTTCAGCCCACAACTTCATGTCTCACCCTGCACAGCCCTGGCTGGTAGGGGGCGGGGGTGCCCTACTGGCCTTCTGCCTACCTTGGTGGAGATTAACTTCCCTGCTGGGTTGTGCTGGTGTGGGCAGCAGTTAAAGGCCTACAGCAGAGCAGGCTGAGGAAGCTTGGGCTGAGATATTTTTCCTACTGCTCCTACACACATATAGTAAATCTATTCGATAGGGTCATCTGTGAACAAAAAAGGACACTACCAGGCATAAATTCCAGCATCCTGTTTAGCGCCCCCTTTAAAGCACCATGACCCTCTAGTACTTCTTTGAATGTTGCTGGCAGAAAGCTCTGAGATGAGGAAATTCCAGGGATAGTATGCAAGAGAAAGGTCGTCATTTTGATATGTGGGTATCATTTGCTTAAAAATTAGCTTTCGAACAGTCAAAAACAAACCAAAAGAACAGCAAGTGAGGGCTGCACATCAAAAATGCCTCAGACCACTAAAATGAAATGTAAACATGTGTTTAATCAATTACAATTCTAGTTTTTTGAAAATGGAAGCTAGCTTTTAAGTCTTCTTCAGATTCAGTCACATTGAGGGGGGGTGGGGGGATTTTGTTTACACTCTTTTCTGAATAAGAAACCCATTTATAGTGCCCAGCCATGAGTATAAGACCTGCTTTGCTATGACAAATATCATTGCCTCTGCCAATGGTCCCCTCATTGCAAACTATTTGATAATAAGCATTTCCAGAACCACTAAGAATTGAAAAACTATGAATGCCATTTCCTGCTCAAGGGTCTGGAGCAAGCTGAATGGGAGAATCACAGTGGGGGTTGGGGGGTCTTTGCTGTTGGACTTGGTTAGTGTTAATTCAGTACATCTCAAGGGAGAATGACTGGAAGTGGGCAGGGGAGGAGGAGCCAGAATCACGCGGGCATCAAAATCGTCCCCAGGAAAACAACTGCAGATGTTAAAATAGAAGGGTAAAGCAAGAAAAAAAAACTGGAAGGTAACAGTCTGAGCAGATGTGAAACTGAAGCCTTCGTGGGAGAGAAAAGTCAGAACTGAGGCTGTGAACAGTACATCCTGGCTTTCTTTATAGGATCAGGTAAATAACGCATATGGGGTTGGGTATCAACAACTGAAATCTATTTTCCAACATCTGTTGTCAGGAAAGCCTTTCCTATGGAGGAAGATGCAAATTTTCAACTATTGTACAAAGCCATCGAAAAGTAGTCTAAATGATGTGCTGAATTTCCATAAAAGTGAAGAAATTTTCATTTTTAGCATTTATGCTTACCACAGTATTACTGCAATGTTTTAAGTCCTAAAAACAATTTAGGACTAAAAAAAAATTGCAACTAACCGACAAATTTAAAAAGAGTGGCTATAAACCAGAGGTTGCAAATTGGGTATCTTTGGGCTGAATCTTGATGTGTTTGCCTGCACAGCATTTTTATAAATGAACTAATTACTATTAGAGTAGAACTTCCATTTCCCTGGCTATCTCCCTTACACTTTCATATGCATGTGGTAGAGGTGGCATCAGGGAGATTCCCACTCTAAGAGCTTTCTGTTCTCTCTTTCTCTGATGGGTGGATGGTTCTGACACTTGTCAGTTCTCATTTCATAATTGGGTAATGTTATTCTATTAAAAATCTGAGAGCAACATGATCGCTCTCTTTTTCACCCTTTCTCCCTTTTTTGAGGCAATTCTGTATATCTGTGATTTCTTCTGAGAATGGTAATTAGAAAATACATTTGGCTGCAGATTCTAGCCTTGTTCTCCAATCAGCTTTATCAGTAATAATGTTGACATCTTGATCTCCATCTGTCTTACTCCTGTGTCATTTTTCAATTGATAATGAATGCAAGAGGAGAAGAGAAAGGGTATTATTAATTGGCTCCCTCAAACTCCAAGAGGTTGCCAACATTTAAAGAGTGGGAATACATATATAAAGATCTAGATTTCTGACTTTTCTTGAGAAATGGAAAGCCTTGTAACTCTGAGATTGTATTTGCATAGCATTAATTGGTCGAAGGTAAGTAATCAATGTCACCTTCAGATGAGGCATGCATGCTCCAATTTGCCATTATCCCCGCCACTCCATGTTATTACTTATATACTCCAACATTTAATTTAGCCATCTTTTCTTGGCATTTAAGTTTGAAATTTCTACTATAATCATATAAATACTCTCCTTTATAAATTGATTTTTTCCAAGTTAATGGAATCCTGACTATTGGAGAGAATCATTAGCAAAAATTTTGAAAACCATTGTTGTGGAAGATCCTGTAGACCGGTCTGGTTGCAAAGTTCATGTGGTGGTATTCTGGTTTCTGACTTAGTGGAGCTACAGAGCTCCGTGGCTTCACTCCGCTGAACAATTAATGCAATATGGGCCTAGATCAAAAACATTTTTTCTACTTTTAGGTGAGGCTGCACCTGCCAGCTCAGAAAAAGCCTACTTAAGCCTTAAAGCCAAAAATAAAAAAAAATCCTCTGTCTATAGTTTATGTTTTGTGTCCAGACCTTGTAGGTGGTGTCTCTCTGGCAAAAGCAAAATCGCGGATTGGAAAAATTATTGAACTAGTTCAAGCAAAACACATGTGAAATGACCCAGGTAATTTCCAGAAAAGCCAATGTTTTCTCTGAATTAGAGTACTTGGACAATTGCCCCAACCACCTGTATTACTTAGGTCATGGAGACTGAGACTGTGTTTTCACAACTAAAATAACCATCATTGCACCAGTCATGGAGGCTCGGCTCAAAAGCAGTTCTGTTGCATCACTGTGGACAAAATTACCTTCAGCACAATCAGTTGTGGAGATAAAAACATATTAATTTAATTATCCTAAAGCAATTTAATCAGGTAACATAGATATGCCTAACACAGATTTTTCCAGTTTCATATATATATATATATATATATATATATTGTGTGTATGTATATGTGAGGTACTGGAGATTGAACCCTGGTGCAT
>PVJS01004620.1:39058-68304 GCA_004027185.1 Glis glis
GAGAGAGAGAGAGAGAGAGAGAGAGCGAGCTGAGGCTGGCCCCGAACCTGGATCCTCTGGTCTCCGCCTCCCAAAGTACTGGGATTACAAGTGTGCGCCACCACGCCTGGCTTATTTTTTATTTTGAAACAGGGTCCCACTAAATTGCTGAGGGCCTCACTAAGTTACTGAGGCCGGCCTTGAATTTGCAACCCTCCTGTTTCATCCTCCCAAGTGCTGGGATTACAGGCCTGCACCACCACGCTTGGCTCTAGTTTCATATTTTAAAATATCAAAATGTCTAGCCCATCAACCAATTTTCTGGTCCAAATAACAGCTGGTTTCACATTTTAATTGAATGCAAGCTTTGAATCTTTAGATATTATTATGATCTAGAAGTATTATAAGCTAAGATTTAACTTCATTAACTAATCTTTTGCTCTGTCTATTTTTAGAATCTAGCATTTGCCTTCACACATCCTGGTTGGATGACTTCTAAATAGAAGAATTTACTCCACTGGCTATCTTCTCTGTGGGCTCTTACTCATGTCTTTCCTGTCTAAAGATAAAGTCTTTTTTGGCTTACCTTCTGAAAATCTCTGACATTGATCTCTTTTGAAGGGTGAAGCATCCCTCAACTATACCTGGACTCCTGGCCACCATTTTAGGATTCATTTCAGAAAATAAATACAAAGTAAATATGACTCCAGATTTAAATCTAGGAACTTGAGCAAGCACTACAGACTAAGGCTTTGGCTTCATTTCTTGCTGCGAGTCAGAGCCAGGAGGTTCCCATTAAGGTGTATATGAATTGTATTACTCCATGCTGAGGTTTGTCTATAACGTAATGTTGAAAGGCAGCCAAGTTCTAGCAATCTCATGGACCAATATTCAAAACATATAAGTATCTCATTAGATCCTTCATTTGTAAAAAGCTTTGCATTCTACTCAGCAAGCTATAGTTACATAGATATTTTGGTTTAGGGTAAAGTAAAACCCATTTTAAATAAGTTTATTACTTCCATTGTATTAGTACCTATCAAGTTGTCACGTTCATCTGGAATGAGTTGCCATAAAAAGAGAAAATAAATGCACAGAATTATGCGTGGAACAGGCTTTGATATAGTTCAAAGTAATAGGAGGGGCATTTTCAGGGAAAATTTGTTCTATACCCCCATCACTGTCCAAAACCAGGGAGAAAATTCCTCAAGCTAAGTCATTCGGCAGGATAAAACCGTTCAAATAAGTTCAAATCATGAAGAAAAAAGGCAACAAATATTCGTTTTTCGGCTTCAAATTCTTCTCTTTTCCTTTAGCTGCTCTCTTTCAAGTAAATCCCTGAAGGCTTTTAGGCAAACATATTTTGAAAAAGTGCTGAATCCCAAAAGATTTAATAGTTGAAGAAAAGAGTTGACTGCTAATCCCCCTCCCACATCTCCTCCTTATTCTTCAAAAGCCGCTTCTTCAAATGATAACTTGTGAAGACGTCCCTCATCATTAGGTCATCTCTCGCCCCAGCGTGTCACCACCTTCAGAGATGAATGACCTGGTAAGAGGATGAAACACGCTGAGGTTCAAAAGCTCCCCTGGACTGATGGTCCCAGTGCTATAGCTGGAAGTGTTCTTCTTTTTCTTTTCTAATCCTGGTGTTCTGTGCTGAAAGGACAATGATTATTTCATCAACTCCAGAAGTGAGACATGAATGATCAGGACTGATAGAAATTGGAACCAAGGCATAAAATCACGTTTTCTAGGGTTGGGGAGGGGCAACAGACAAAAATACACAGAGAAAGAAACTCATTGCATGCAATGAAGAGTTAATTTTAGTCTCTTAAGCCTTTGAAGTGGGCAAAATTGAGAGGCCTTGAGGAAGTAATCAGGTGTTCTCCATGGTCACTGAGAAAAATAAAATAAGATGGAATTGATATATCAGGAGAAGAAGCAGTTATGTACTGAAGTAAAACCCCTTGCTGGGTACATGTCCTCTTCTAAATAGCTCTTTAAAACTGAAATACAGGTTAAGCATTCCTAACCCAAAAAACCTAAAATATGAAATGTTCTCAAATCTAAAACTTTTTTAATGCAACAAGACACTCAAAAAAATTTTGGAGCATTTCATATTTCAAATTAGTGATGCTCAATCAGTGAACTCCATGGAAATATTCCTAAATCTAAACAACTCTGACATCTGAAACACTTCTGGTCCCAGACTTTTCAGATATGGGATATTCAATTTGTAGTAATATTAATAGTTTGCAGCAAATAAATGAAAGCAAGCAAGCATATGAATGAAATCCCTAGCAGAACCTGGGGATCATATTCCCTGTTCTCATACTTTTCCAACTCGTTTCATGATATTTGATTGCTAATAGGTGACACATGGGTTTGTCTTGGGTTCATTTCTCCCATCAAACATTGCCATGCACCATCTCACTGTCTGTATTTGCCTTAGTTCTTCTGCTATATTGAAAGCTTCCAAATGCAAGAATTATTGTCTTACTCAACTTTGCAAATCTATACCATGGAGACCTATGTCATCAGAGGTACAGTTTTTGAAGTCAACATGTAAGGCAAAAATCTTGTCTGGCCAAATAATCCTTGGAAATCTCTCAGAAAAGGGGATGTGGAAACCATCACTCATTAAATCCAACATGACCAGGCTTCCTCCAGTGTTGGAACAGGCCAGTATATCACCAAATCCTTTATTTGTTTGAAGAGTTATATTCTACTGTTTTTGGTTGACCATCAGTTGGCTTGTCATTAGGTCTCTATTGTTTGAAAAATATGAACATAGGCATTAGAATACCATTCATTTCAATAATGAAAATTACACAAAATCTGAGTTTTAAGTAGGAAAGAAAACATTAACATTTCTTATCTCGTGCTTAGTGCAGTCAGGATCCCATCGGAAAAACAGAATTCATGTTAAATGTTTCAAGCAGAGGTGACTTAATACAGGGGATCAGTTATACAGTGATTAAAAGGCTGAAAGAACCAGAAGGACTTCTCAGGTAACACTGATATTAGTAGCTTGGGAAGAAGCTGCCACTCTTAGGACTGGGAAATTAAGAGAAGACTTGGTGTTGGCAGACTATAATCCTGGGAGGAGGGTCTCCACAGAACAGATGCTTAAACCATCAAGGTGCCACAGTGGTTCAGAGCCTCCAGGGAGGACATCACATGATTTCCACTTGGACTCTGATGGCAAATTCTCAGAGGAGGTGTGGCCTATAGAACTGATGCTACAAATGCTAGAGTAAACTGGAGTCCTGATTGAGTACCAATGTTGAAGGGATGGAGACTAGAACTGGAAACAGAAAGAGTATCCCTTTGTCCTCTTACCACCTTTAAGTTTCCTGCCAGTGCATCAAGAACTTAACTAGAAGCCAGATAGTAAAAAATGTTGGGGAATGCAGTTTGCAGACTGAGAGAGTACATAAAATTACTCTACGGCACAAATTCATTGAGTTCAGCAGGCAGAATTTCCTGCTGAGTTCCTCCTTGTCTGCTGCTATAACAAAATACCATAGACTGGGTGAAGAAACTTTGGAGGCTGGGAAGTCCAAGAACATGGCACTGGCATCTAACAAGGGCATATATACTGGTAGAGGGCATCATGTGGTGAGAGAGTACAAGAGAGAGAGAGAGAAAGAGAGAGAGAGAGAGAGAGAGAGAGAGAGATTAATTTTATAACAAAGTAATTCCCATGATAACCCATTGTCTATTTTTTGTGGTACTAGGGATTGAACCCAGGGGGATTGTACCTCTGAGTTATACCCCATCCCTTTTTATTTTTATTTTGTTTTGAAACAGGGTCTTACTTGGTTATTGAGAGTCTCACTATGTTGCTAAGGCTGTCCTCAAAACTGCAATCCTCCTGTCCCAGCCTCCCAAGTACCAGAATTACAGTTGTGCACCACCATACCCAGCTAACACATTTTCTTTTAAAAAAAGTTTATTGGTGCATAATAATTGTAAAGAATAGGGGTTTCATTGTGGCATATTTGTAAATGTGCATAACATAATGTAATCCACTCTCCTGATAATGCGCTAATCCTTATGAGGGCGGAGCTCCTACGGCCTAGTCAACTCCTAAAGGTCCTACCTCTTAATATTTTTCAGTGGCAATTCAATTCCAACATGAGTTTTGAAAGGGACATTCAGACCATAGCCTTGCCCTATTTACATCAGTTTTCTTTACCTTTCTTTTGCCATAGTTGAACTCCAGTAACTTAAACATATGCATGATATAAACTCATTTTTTCTTGTAACCTCTTGTTAGTCCAATATTCTGCATATAGCATATAACTAGTGGAGGTACTGAATGGATAAATGAGTGTCTCTTAGGCTGGTGCTGGGGGTGATTTTCTCTGATGGTTAATAGTGTTTAAATGCCATTGAGAAATGAGTCTAGAGAAAATGTACAGGAACCTAAGGGCAAACTATACTATAGTTCACTGACACTGTAAATGTTCCTATCCAAACAGTTCAAATGGTTTCCATCCCTGACTATATTCCCTCTCTACTTCCAATTCACTGTGGAAAATCTCTACTGCAGCTAGCTACAACTGCATAGCTTAAGAGTGACATCCAGTGGCTATTAACTTAATCACTTTTGTAATACATCTGGAAACCTACTCAATCAGCTCTCCATTAATAATATAAACAAAGGATCATAGTATATAATACTCTAAACAGAAGATCAAACGTAAAACCATTAGATTTAATTTGGGAGATTATTAAAGTAGATTTGCCCACCTAGTTGTTTGAGATCCTATATTCGATTTTGCCTTTTTCCCTTTTCTGAACACATGCCTGTCATAATTCTGTGGATGTGTGCTAAAAGTAGGAGCTGGTTGGCAGAGAAGGAAATGGGACAGGTAAAGCTAGCACTGGGAGAATTGACCAGCTCTCTAGCAGAAGTTCAATGTTCAAGATCTGAAAGAGTGTGAGAAATTTGGCCTAGATCCAATTTGAACTAATATCTAACAGTGTCCAGTCTTGGAGTGAAGCCCATATATACAAGGGTTCCATGCATAGACACTATTAGAGTTGAGTGGGCTCATCACTCATAGTCCCAGGGGATTAAGCTACTCAAGAAGGATTTCTAGACCTCACCTGGGATAAGGGAGCTTGGATCAGCAAAATTTCAGGTGAGCAACTCAACTGTCTCAAATTTAGGATGGTGCTACATTCAGTGACATGCTGCAGGAAGCCGAAGGTGATTTTTGAATGTGGCTTGGGAAAGTGATCTCATTCTAGTATAGACCCAGACTAAAAAATGAATAAATCAGCCAACTCCATGTATGTTTTAAATCCCCCCTGCTGCTTTCAGTAAAATAGTTAAATTAGTAATTCCATAACATCTCACATTTAGATAAACTGAGAAAAATCTTCTCATCTCTACTTAGATAGACCTTAGCCTGAATGAAACTACCAACTGAGAATTCGCAGAGATTTGAACATGTTCCCTGCACAAAGGAATTCATTCTAGACAAGCTCCTCCTCATTTAATAATATTTTCCAGAGGCAACACAACTAAGATGTATTTATTCATAAATAGGCAGCAGCAGTGACTTCAAAGGAAATCTCATAGTGGCTGTAGTTAGAAATATGCAGACACTTTTTTGATTCAGCTTGATTTGGGAGCTGGATACTAACAGTGAGTGGTGAATGTAGTTAGTATAGCACATGAATCACTATGTGGTCATAGATTTGTTGTGGCTTCCTTCCATGTAAGCAAATCCCACAGGGCAATGGGATCTGATCTTTTTCTGACTATGAAGTCCATAAAAAACAGTTTCCACTAAGTTTGATTGACTATTACATCAAATCAATGGATGGAGAATAGGGTGAGGGTGGGTATATGGAGGGAAATACACCAAGTGATGTGTGCATGTATGTTTGTATCACTTTGAATCTCACTCTGATATATACTTACATTGCAACAATAAATGTATAGAAAAATTGATTTTTTTAAAAAAAGCGATAGGCAGAGGTAGCCTCTCCCATGGAAATTTTCACGAATCTTTTAGAACATATGGAAACTGTAAGGTAGAGCTATGAAAATTCATAGATGCTTACAACATCAAATGTTCTTTTCTTTAGTGAGGATGTGTTGTCACAATGACAATGAGGAAGAGGTTGATGGTGATCTTGCCTTCTACCAAGCCATTTTCTGATTTCTGTGAAAAATGAGAGCTCTTGGAAATCAAATGGGAATAATTTCAAAGTCCTGACTCAATGATAATGTTTTAATTATCAGTGAAAAAGGTGATGTCTGACAACTAGACACTAGATAATATGCAACTTTCGCCTTTATCTATTAATCTGACCTAGCTACAGCTGGTTGACCAACAGAGTAGAAGGTAGATATTTCAAATCAAACAGAAAGATCTTTATCAGTATTTTTTCCAAAAATGCTTTTTCTAGGACATCACATTTTAATAGGAAACAGATTAGGTGTCTCAGGTCTAGTCAATAGAGGCAAGAATGTTCACTTACCACTCTTGTTTATTGTTCATAGGCAGCCTCTGCCTCTGCTAACCTTGAGCATTCTCCTACCAAAAAAAGAGAGACCACCAGAGATGGGATAAAACTGGGAAATACTCCAGAACTTGAAATTTCTTCATGTATTACTCTATGTGGTGACAGACTTGGCGATAACAGAAGATACAACTTCTGGAAAACCCCTCAATTCTATCGGCTGCACCTCCACTGATGCCTCACGCCCCACTGCATCTGCTTGTCACAGATGCCCCCTTCAAAGGAGACAACCTGTCCTTATGACTCCCTTGTCTCACACAAGGGGAGAAGAATTTCAAGGGAGATACTTGCAAGAATCTGCAAAGAGGTCAAACTTATCTTTCAGGGATTGACTTCAATACAGTGATAAGACTTAGGAGGTAATTTCTGTCTTTGTGGAGGATGAGAAAGGTCATTACTTGAACAGGCAGGGGGGAGTTAAAATGGAGGTAAAAAGCTCATTTGATGGAGGAAGTTGTACAGTAGATGTAAAAATGAAGAGGCTTGTAACTGAATTTTTCCTAAACACATGATTTAGATTTTCTACCATCAGCTCACCTAAGGGACAAAGAACAAAATGTAATATAAAATATTTACTAAAGACCCAATGGGGGCATACATTGTATTTATTACAGTATAAGCAGAAAGAATAGTTGCTAGGAAAGCAGAATATGATTCTATCAGCAAGCACAGCCTGTATGCTCCCATGCTGTCTTTTCTGGAAATTATCAAGGGGTCAGATCCCTCCAAATGAGGACCTCTCATGTAATTCCCAAGAGAGAGAAGGGTTCATCTTAAGTATGATTTCACACTCTCCATAACATATTCCCTGTTTATTCCATGCCTAGAGCATTCAGATGTGAATCCTGTTGTATTTACAGTGAAGCACACCAAAGATAATTGACTACTCAGAAATTCCAGCTCTCTGTATCCAGTTAAGGCACTCATCTAAATGAGGCACTGTATGACCTTTAACAAATGACATTTACATTGAGTGTTCAATATTGTTCAAAAGGACTTGCTGGGCCAGGTGTGGTGGGCGCACGCTTGTAATCCCAGTACTTGGGAGGCGGAGACCAGAGGATCCGGGTTCGTGGCCAGCCTCAGCTACTTAGTGAGGCCCTCTGCAACTTCGTGAGACCTAGTTTCAAAATAAAGTATAAAAAATAGGGCTGGGGGTGTAGCTTGGAGGTAGAACGCCCCTGGGTTCAATCCCCGGTACCGCAAAAAAAACAAACAAAAAACAAAAGAACTTTGCTATAGTAATAGAAAGATAACAAGACTAGTAAAAGTAAAATAAGTTGTATTAAAAATTAAGAAAAAGAGAATATAGGCTGATGAGACCTTTGGATAAACAAAATAAGGCAGAGAAGATGAGTTTATATTCTTGTGACCACAAGAATGAGCATAACCAAGAGAGTTAGAGTCCAACCAACCAAAAAGACCTGAGGAGGTCCCAGCGAGATGGAACTTTGGTCCCCACTCAGATCCTGTGGACAAAAAGGATTGTGTGTATGCTAATTACATCATTATAAGACAAGTCAAATGCTAATGAAATTGGGGCAGAGCAAAGTGTGGACTACTAGCCATTTCCTCCTTGGAGACAGATCAGGGGAGTTTTGAAGAGTGCTACAGAAGATAAGATAAAGGTACAAAAGAATAAACTGGGATTGAGGGCTCAGACATTTCTCAGGTCCTGCAGACTAACCCAGATGTACTGTGCTCTGAATTTGGTCATGGTAAATAATTCAGGGTAAATAATTAACCAATATGAGAGGCCTCCTCTTCTCTCAACTATCACACTTTGAAATGTGCATGCCTTTTGGCCAGAGGGTATATTGTCAGGGCTCTGTCCCACAGAATATTTGCACATAGACACAAAAACATATAAATAAGGATTTCCAAGGCAATATTACTTATAATAATAAAATATTGGGGTAACCTAATTATTCATCAATGAGGGAATATTTATACCAAAAGCAAAGTGTAGTGGTTGCAACAGAGCCTGCAGAACAAGGCTCTTTGAATTCATAGTTCAGCAGCACTGCTTACCAGCTATGTGACCTTGTCCAAGTTGCTTCGCTTCTCAGTGACTCAGTTTCCCCCAGAGATAAAATGAAGGCAATAAAGTTTCCTTCTTTGTAGGGCTACTACGAAAATTAAATGAGGTACTATTCTTAAAGAGCCAGAACATTGGCTGACACTTAAGTATTCAATTCATGTTAGCATGATTACTATTTTGAACACACTATTATGTAGTATTCACAAAGACTAGGATCCAGCTGTAGTTCCTTCCATGGAAAACTCTCTAAAATACACTATGAGACAAAAAAAGATTACAGAACAATCTGTAAAGAATGATCTTCCTAATTTTTAAATTGCAGAAGACAAACATGCATTTGTATGTATATAAATACATGGAAGAGAATGTGGAAAGACTGGTTAATAGCAACAGGATGAGCTCTCCGGTGAGAGGAAACCCTGAAAGAAAGTCTTCCCTTTCTTCCTCCCTGTATTTCCATATTTGGGAGTTGTTTTATAAACATATAATTATATATTACTCATATATTTTAAATATACTCTCAAAATATAATAAATAGACACATAGATAAGTACAGGAGGAACAAGAACAGTGGAAGCAAGTCTGATCAAGTGAATGTTTGCAGTGTTTCAATAATCTGAGTTTCCAAGGAAAAGGGAAGCAGGAATTCTCAGTCTGTAGTCAAGGGTCTAACACAAGGATGAGTCCAGTGAAGTGCCTAGTGCAAAAACTCAAGAGTAACTCACTTTTAGGGCCACGACCTGTATGTCTGGCACTGGTCTAACATTACATTGAAAGCATCCCCCAAGTCAAAGGGCTCGCTTCTTAGCAGAAAGTACTGTGCAAAGCTGGGACCCTAAATTGTATAACATAGACTTCTCTCTCTTTCTCTCTCTCTCTCTCTCTCTCTCTCTCTCTCTCTCTCTCTCTTTCCCTCCTTAAAAAATAGTAATAACTTAATTAGTTTAAGTCTAAGATGTCTCCTGTGCAGTCTTCTAGAATGCAAAGTGAATAAAAGCCCTCCCCCTTTCTAGTGGTTCACTTTTCCCTTTGGGATTGTCATCCTGAGAACAGAAAAGAGACTGCTTAGGGGTCAGTAAAGTTTCCATGCATCTTCTCAAATGTTGAGTACTAAGCTTTAGATACTCAAGTGTTTGACAGGGAATTTACCCACTTACTTCAACTAGTGTGATTTCAGCATGATCATTTGTAAAATTAGCTTTGCAGGTGAGAAATTCTGTATGATCTTGGATTAAAGTGAAATGAAATGCCCCAATATGGACCTACCATTTGTTTCTAGGACACATCCATTCTGAGGATCAGTGTTCATGCCTTATTATAGTTTGTAAGTAATTTTGCATATCATTTCTGGGAAAAATTAAGACTGATGCTCAATAAATAGTTTTATGCTCAGTCTATCCTGCTGAGCTAATACACACACACACACACATATACACACACACACACACATCATCATCATCATCATCATCATCATCATCATCATCTTCTATCTTTTTTTTTTTTTTTGCAGTACCCGGAATTGAACCCAGGTGCGTTTACCTCTGAGCTACACCCCCTGGACCTATTTTTTATACTATATTTTGAAACCAGGTCTCATGAAGTTGCGGAGAGCCTCACTAAGTAGCTGAGGCTGGCCACGAACCCGGATCCTCTGGTCTCCGCCTCCCAAGTACTGGGATTACAAGCGTGCACCACCATGCCTGGCAGCATCATCATCATCTTAACTTTGCAAAGTTTAGTCCTTTTAACTGGGTGGCATTTTTGAATGATAGCTAACCACTAGATGGAAAAAGTTCTTGAATGTGGTACACCAGACTGGATCATCTCCCCAAACATCATGCATTTTTCAAGTGCTGGCATTCATTACTCAAGGGAAATTAATCCCAGATAAAAGTGACATAAAGCAATTTAAAGGGGGGCCCGAAATTTAATAGTAAATGAGGGGAGAGAGTGATTGAGCTTTATTCTACAAAATGAAAATTTTAAAATGAAATTACTTACATTTTTATAATTTATAAATTTCTTACAATTACCTTTTAAATACTAGGACAAAAATGAGTCAACTTTTGACTATACTTAGATGAAATCTCACTAATAAACTTTATGGGAGCTAACAGTACCCTTTGCTTCAGGACTGAGTATCTGAGCACTTAAAAAAGTAACAAATTTTTCCCAAGAGTATCTCTTAATCCTTTGATAGCCAAATTTTTCCCTCTTTAAATTTTATCACTATTGTCTGGTTTAGTTTCTTTTCACTTATTAACTGGACTACTCATTTATCAGTGCATGAGAGTAGGAACCAAGCAGTTCTCCAAACATCGTTTTCATTGCTGTCATTAGATCTTGCTACAGTAGATACAACTTTAAGGCAGTCCCCTAAATTCCTGCCTCCTGGTGTGCATGAACTGCATAATCCCCTTCTCTTCAGTGAAGGAGGGGACTGTGGTCATGATGACTCCTGTGATTACGTTTTGTTATATAGGACTCTGTTGTAGCACACTGGAGGGAGATACTCAGGTTCTCCTGGAAGAAGCGATCTGCTATGTGCAAACTGCTGTGGAGGGGGTCGTGTGGTAAGGACCAGAGGGCACCTTCTAGGAGCTAAGAGCTATCCCTACTAAAAACCAGAAAGAAAATAGAAGCATTTACCTCATAACCATAAGAAAATGAATCTTACCAACAACTCGTGAGTTTAAAAGAAGACCCCAAGCCTCAGATGAGATCACAAACCTAGCTAAAACTGTAATTTTAGACTCATGAGACTCACGAGACCCTGAACAGAGGTTCCAGCTAGCCCAGGCCAGGACTCCTGCCCCTCAGAAACTGAGATAATGAATGTGTGTCGTTTTAAGCTACTAAGTTTGTGATAATGTCATGTAGCAATTGAAAACTAATGCACTTGAATTTTTCAAGTATTTATATCATTTGGTTAACTGTTTATAGAGAACCCCTAAATTTAAAAAAAATTGACAGAGATGTTGTCAAGACAGGATAAACAGATTCTACCATCAAGAGGAATGGGTTTCTGAGTGGGGACAAATATATATTATAGTCAGTTCTTTATTAAATATTTTAATTCCATGATAACTTTTGTTTCCCTAAGTAACCCTCTAACTGTAAGGTAAAGGACACTTGGAAAACAAGGACTCTTCTCACTCGGAAAACAAAGACGACTCCATCCATTTAAGATGGAATCCCTAGCCTCAAAAGTTTTTTTATTTTCACTTTCAACAATGGCAAAATAGTGTGTTAAAAACCAATTCTTAAATGGGCGTAGTGGCGCATGCTTGTAATCCCAGTACTTGGAAAGTGGAGACAGGAGGATCCGAGTTCGTCGCCAGCCTCAGCTACTTAGTGAGGCCTTCCAAAACTTAGTGAGACCCTGTTTCAAAATAAAGAATAAAAAATAGGGCTGGGGGTGTAGCTCGGAGGTAGAATGCCCCTGGGTTCCATCCCCAATACCACAAAAAAAAAACAAAAAACAAAACAAAAAACAAAAACATTCATATGTTGGTGAACATCAGGGTAGTTAAAATTTGATATTAACAGTCTTTTAACTCTAGCCATCCTACTGAGTGTGAAGTAGTATCTCATTAAAGTTTTTTTTTGCAGTATTGGGGATTGAACCCAGGGGCATTCTACCTCTGAGCTACACCTCCAGCCCTATTTTTTTTATTCTTTATTTTGAAACAGGGTCTCACTAAGTTGCGGAGGGCTTCACTAAGTAGCTGAGGCTAGCCACAAACCTGCGATCCTCCTGTCTCAGCCTCCCAAGTACTGGGATTACAAGCATGCGCCACCACGCCTGGCTTCTCACTGTAGTTTACATGTCCCTACAACTAAAGTTATTGAGCACCTTGTAGTGTGCTTATTAACCAAAGTTGTCTGTATCTTTTGCTCATTGTTTGTTACCTTGTTTGAATTTTCTTATTATTAGACCATAAGAGTTCTTTGTACATACCCAATATATGTCCTTTATCATATAGAAAATATAGAGCATATTTTTTCCCAGTTTACAACTTTTCTTTCAAAGGAAAGTTCTTTTTTCTTTTTTCTCTATATCTCACCAGCAACATATACTCTGAAAGTTAGTTGAGCAAATCCTAGAATCTGAGCTCAAATGATTTTGCTATTATTTGAACAAGAATAATTACTCTTCTGTGTTTCCACCAATGAAATATTTACACAACATTTCCCTGATGTCAAATAAAATACTGTCTAGAACAGCACAAAGGGCCTTTAGTTCACTGTCATAAAGTCGTTGGCTCTATAATATAAGCTTCTCGAAAGTAATGAGGTTGTCATGCTGAAAATCTGCAACTGATTTAAAGTTCAGAAGTTATCAGCTCTAATTAATAAACTGAATTCATCCTTCAAAAATCAGTTTCATACACTGTCAAAAAGCTAAGACACTCTTAACTTGCTGCCCACAATTTGAGGCTGCTGCTGAAGCATTTAGCTACCGGAGGCCTGTGTGAAACCATTTCACTTCTTCACCAGGCCCTGCAAATTTTCATCTGCAGCATCACTGATTTCATACCTGATTCACATAACTCTGTTTACAGAGTTCTTCCAAGCCAAGTGTGGTGGTGCATGCCTGTAATCTCAGTACTTGGAAGGCTAAGACAGAAGGATCACAAGTTTGAGGCTAGTGTGCTATAATTTAATGAGACCCTGTTTCAAAATAAAAAATAAAAAGGGCTGGGAATGTAGCTCAGTTGTAGAATACCCCTGGGTTTAATCCTGAGTACCACCAAAAAAAAAAAAAAAGTTCTTCCAAAAAACAGCTTGACATGAGAGAAACTATCAAAAACTCCCCAAGAAAGGTCAGTATGCAGGTTCCCCAAAAGACCAGAAATGGAACCACCATATGACCTAGATATACCACTCCTCAGCATCTTTCCAAAAGAAAGCTGGAATACTATAGTGGTACATGCATACCCATGTTTATAGCAGCACAATTCACAATAGCCAAGTTATGGAACCAAACTAAGTGTCTGTCAACAGGTGAATGGATAAAGGAAATGTGGTAGATACACACACTGGAGTTTTACTCAGCTATCAAAAGGAAAAAATTATGTCATTTGCAGTCAAGTAGTTTAACCTACAGAACATCATACTAAGTGAAATCAGCCAGACTCAGAAAATCAAGGGCCACATGTTTAACCTCATAGGTGTAAACTAGAGAGAAAAAAGAACAGTGACCACATGAAAATTAATAATGAGACCAATAGAGTAGTGGAAAGGGATCAGGGGAAGGAGGAGAGAAGAGACAAGGGAGGTATAAGGAAGGAAACAGACCAAATAATGTTATGTGCACACATAAATGTATCACTATGAATATTGCTATCATGTACAATTACAGTGCACCAATAAATTACAAAAAAACTCCCCAAGGAGAAAAATCTACTTTAATGTAGGATACAATCTGCTATGGTTCTGATCAGGAATGTCCCCCAAAACCTTATGTGCCAAGCAATGCTGCAAGGTTCAGGGGTAAAATAATTGAATCATGAGGACTCTAATCTCAGCAGTGTGTTAATCCATTGGTAGATTAATAATTTGAAAGGATTTACTGGGTAGTAACTATAGGCACGTTGGGTGGATGGAGGAAGTAGGTCACTAGGGGTGTGGCCTTGGGGACTATATCTGTCCCTGGTCCCTTTCTCTCTCTTTCTGCTTTTCCACTTCCATGAGCTAAGAGCTTTCCTCTACCATACCCTTCTGCCATGATATTTCTGCCTTGGAGCCAGCAACCATGCATGGAATCCTCTGAACTCATGAGCCAAATAAACCTTTCCTTCTCTAAGTTGTTCTTGTCAGGTATTTGGGCGATAGCAACTCAAAGATGACTAACAAAACCCATTTTTATGTAACAACATTGGGCAGGATAATGATTGCCAGTGTAATATTAACTGGTGTGGATTTTTAGCCCTTCTAGACTTCCTTTGCTGATACTTACTGCTTACAGGATAGACGTACAAAATAAAAAATGCAAATATAGTGACAAAAGAATTAATTTCTTAGCTTCCAAGCTTTAAAGACCAAGAATTACACCTAATGAAAAAATGAGTATTTCCCTCTCCAATTTTACTCTCTCTCTCTCTCTCCCTGTACTCTGAGATAATATTCTCAATTAAAGGACAGTAAAGACCTATAATGACTACATGCGGTGAGTGATTCCAGGTTGGATCCTAGATTAGAAAGAAAAAAATCTAAAAGGAGATTGCTGGAACAAATGAAAACTTTGAAATATGAATGTATATATTAGTGTTTTAGTCCACTTTTTTTGCGGTACCGGGGATTGAACCCAGGGGCATTCTACCTCCTGGCTACACCCCCAGTCCTATATTTTATTCTTTATTTTGAAACAGTGTCTCACTACATTGTGGAGGGCCTCACTTAGTAGCTGAGGCTGGCCGTGAACCCAGATTCTCTGGTCTCAGCCTCCCAAGTACTGGGATTACAAGCGTGCGCCACCACACCCAGACTGTTTTAGTCCATTTTATGTTGCTATGACAAATATCTGATGCTGGGTAATGTGTAAAGAAAAGAGGTGGCCAGAAGCAAGGGTACATACCTGTAGTCCCACCTACTCAGGAAACTGAGGCAGGAGGATAGTGTGAGCTCAAGAGTTTGAAACCAGTCTGGGCAATATAGTAAGGCAGATGGGCAGGCAGAAAGGAAGGGAGGGAAGGGAAGGAGAGGGGAGGGGAGGGGAGGAGAGGGGAGGGGAAGGAAAAGGAAGGAAGGAAAGAAAGTCTTATTTGGCTCTTAATTCTGGTGGCTGGAAAGTCCAAATAACATAATGGCATAAGACTCTGGTAAGGGCCCCTGAGTGCATCACAACATGTCAGTGAGGGAGAAGGAGAAGCCAGCGTGTGTATAAGAGACCAAGCACATGGGGTAGCCTTGCTTTAACAACCCACTCTCAAGGTAACTAAACCAATCCCATGAGACTTAATTCACTCCCAAGAGAGGCATTGATCCCTTCCAAGAGTGGTACCCCCATGACCCCAAACACCTCCTAAAGGCCCCACCACCTCTCAACACTGTTCCACTGGGTACAACATGAGTTTGGGTGGACAAAAACCATACTTAAACCATAGCAATTAGTAATAGCATTGTGTCAATATTAAATTTCCAAATTTGAGAAGGTAGAAGAATGCCTTGCTCTTGGTAGATAAATGAAGTATTTCAGGGTGGGATGTCACGAGGCAGGAACTCCACTAACTCCACTGATTCAGGAAAAAAGAAAAGTGTGTGCATATGTGTGTGTGGACAGAAAGAAAGAAATGAAGCAAATGAGGCCAAGTTAACTATCACTATATCGAGGTAAATATTTACTAATGTTCATTATACTAGTCTTACAACTTTTTTGAAGGTTGATTTTTTTTCAAAGTTATACACACTTTTTTTTTTAGATGGGAGAAAAGAGAATCAGAAAAGAACAAAAGAGTGAGATTCTGGTCAGGGACTCAGCAAAGGGGCTAGTGTTGGTTGCAATATGGGAAGTGATTTTTAAAAAATACTTTTATTGGTGCACTGTGATCATACATCATACTGAGGTATAGAGTGATAGGAATATACACAGGAATATACATACACACAACACTTGGTGTTTCCCTACAGATCGCAACTCACTCACTCCCCCTTCCCATACATGATGTTGAGATTGGCATTGATAATTTCATATATGCACACAGCATCATTCAAACTGTTACCCTCCTTACATTTCTATCTCCCCCTCCCTCCCCTAAACCCCATCCATCACTCTACTGGAGTCTACTCCTTTATCTGAGATCTCTTTTGTTATTTATCTCTAGTTTCCACATATGAGAGAAAACATACAATTATTCACTTTCTCAGACTGCCTAATTTCACTTAACACAATATTCTCAAGTTCCATCTATTTCCCTGCAAATGACAGAATTTTTTTCTTCTTTATGGCTGAGTAAAATTCCAATGCATATTCCTGTTTTGTGATCCATTCTTTTAAGGACACACAGGCTGGTTCCATAGTTTGACTATGGTGAATTGTGCTGTATAAACATGGAAATGCATGTATCCCTATAGTAATCTGATTTCAAATCCTTTGGGAAGATCCCCAAAGTGCTATGGCTGGCTTGTATGGTGGCTCCCAGATACTTTGGAAATGGAATAGTTGAGGGGACTTGCTCCCAACTCCCTGCCTGGATTGGTGGAAAGCAAGTAGCCTGGCACAGAGGAATAGGTGGTGTGGGCTGCCGGGGTCTTGAGGGTCAAGAGAGCTTACAGCAGCAACCACATCACCCAGCGCAGAACAGAGCAGCAGGGCTTTGAAGCATTTCCCTGGCTTCGGAGGGGTTAGTGAATTGCTGGCAGTGGGCTCATCTCCCTGATGCAACAATGCTACCTGCCACTCCAGGAAGAAGGAAGGAGAGAAAAGAATGCTCAATCTATTGAGTTTAAGCTAAAAAAGACTGAGTTTACCCACAAAGGACTAAGGTCTTTTTCTGCTCAACAGAATGAGGCTACATATTGATGTGAGGTTCAGTGCTTAAGAAAAAAAAGTTTTACATTTCTTATACACCTGTGTTTCTGTGGCATGAGAATCTATACCCACAACAACAATATTTTCTCTGTAACAAACAGATACTGCTTTTATGTTAGTGATTTATTCTGTGTCCTGGGCATTAGTAATTTTATCTGTATTTTGTTCCCAAAGATCCCCTGTGATCAGTATTAATGGTCTGGGACGAGAGGAGAAGGTGACTTCACATTTATGAATATCAAATGTGAAGACTCAGCTTTTTGTCTTCCAGCAGTCAAATTCTTCTGGGAAGTGCTCCTTTAGTAAAATGACACACACTTTTAAAGTGACTAATATTTTTTAAAAAATAGTATGGGGAAAGGCTAATCTTGGTGATTCTATAGTTGTTTCTGTTTTTTTTTTTTGCGGTACCAGGGATTGAACCCAGGGGCATTCTACCTCCGAGCTACACCCCCAGCCCTATTTTTTTTTATCCTTTATTTTGAAACTGGGTCTCACGAAGTTGCAGAGGGCCTCACTAAGTAGCTGAGGCTGGCCATGAACCCAGATCCTCCGGTCTCCACCTCCCAAGTACTAGGATTACAAGCGTGTGCCACCACACTGGGTCTATAGTTGTTTCTTTAAGCTCAGGCAAGGCACCTTGTATATTGACTCTCAGAATTTTGGAAGAGTTTATAGTTACAATTATCAGCTTAAATTGTGTTTTAAATGTCAGCCCTCTTTAAAAAAAAACAAAAAACCAGAAATATCCCTTGTAGTTTGTGTCGTTAAGCTGGATTTTTATTTGGCAGGCCTCAAGGTGGGGATTCTTGCAACATTAAGATAACAATCTCTTCTCTGTAGATTTTTAGTACCTCAGGGATTCAAAGATCAAGTTGCCTAGAGACCCTGTGGAATTTGCAGAAAAAGCAAACTGTAATCCTGACATCTGTAATTAACGTTTTATCTGACTCTAAAAATTTAGTTTGCTGGCAGCTTAGCTGCTCTTCAGAGCTGAATAATGATCTTGCTTCACCACATCCCACATGACTTTCCATCCTGAGGGTGGGGTGGGGTGCTCTGGGGCTCTTCTCTCTTGGGCACAGCATCAAGCTCTTGTTATGTAGTGATTGTAGATGCCTGAGTTTCCTTTCAATCCCTCTTCCTGCAGGTTTACTAATCTAGGCTAACACTTGCCTGGTTTCTGAGGCATTTTACAGTGGGGTAGCAGCCGAATGCACATGCATGCATAGAGCACACCATCAACTGAAGGATGTAAAACTATCTGTATAACATGATATTCCATGAAATGCAAAAATACCTGTATAATTCTGGTCCAGTTAAAAAATACACCTTCTCCTCAATAACCCAGACCATTGGATGCTTGGGCAAAAACAAGTTAAATAAATCTGACCTATCTATGTATACACACATACATTTATAAATGTGAATTTTATTGTGAGTAAGGCATACGTAGTTCTAGTCACTCCAATATCTTTTTCCACACATTTATGCTGTTACACTTTAGACTGAGGTGCAAAGGGCTCGGCTAACATACTAATCAATACCATCACCAAAATGAAAAGAGAATGCCTCTTTCATCTCACCCATAAGGGATAATTTATTGGCTTGACTACATAGCTAAAGTTGCTAGAGAGAGTATCATAGTCATCTTTCATGCATTCAACAAGTAGTTCTTGAATTTCTACTCTGGGGCCTGGCATCTGTACTATAGTGTATTGCCACAGTAGACATGACAGAATGGGTCCCACTGCCTCTAACAGGCTTCCGGGGAGACAGAGGCAATGAACAAGAAACAAAATCAGTAAAATAATGGTCAGATGGTGATAACAGCTAAGATGCAAAAATGGAGCAATGTCATAGACCAGTGGGGACTGCACCAGATCAAGGGGTCAGGCATCATCCCAACGGAGATGACTCCAGAAACGAGACCTGAATTACAGGGGTTTAAGTTATAGCATTATACTCTAGTTTCTTGGGGGGTCATTTTATGACTTGGCCATGAGTAAAAGGTCTCCTTCATACACATTTAAATGAAGTTATTAGAATATATATTTTGTAGATATGCTTCTATATTACATCCTCAGCTTCTATCTACTTCCTTTTGAAACTTCATTCTGAAACGCTATTATATCACTGGAATTCATTTTGGAAATGTAAGTGGCAAATCAAGACCCATTAGCTATAAGTGATATAAAAATCCCCAAAAGATGTTCCAGCAGGGACAGAGCTGGCCTTTTAGACAAGAATAATGAGTTCATTGCTGTGCTGGCTGCCATGGGCTCACACATTTCTACTTCTATCAGTGACTAACATCATCCAACAAAATATCTCCTTAAGTGCTTATGATGAAGAGCAGTTACCAATACACCCAGGCAAGCATTATTACATTCCTATCTTCTGTGAATTCATCAGCCAGCAGTTCCCATGCTCAGAGTGAGGAGCAGACATGTTTCTTGACAGGCAGTTTATCTATTGAGATGCAGTAGGGTGTTCTTCATCTATCATCTTATACTTCATAGACCATAAGTGTTATTGCTTATGACTTGTAGTCAACAGAGATAGGTACCTGAAAGTGTCCCCGTGCAAAGTTCTGCAGCTTATAAAAGAAAATGACCACTAGTTATATAATCTTGTTCTAATCATTATTCTCCCTAAATATTAATTTTGGTATGAAAAGAAGAAATGTAATCAGATGAACTCTGAGTTCTCCTTTTAATCTGCTAAGATTCCATAAAAATGATTCAGACATTTCTTTGTAAGGTATGATAGAAAACATTTGTTTAAATGCAAGAAAGAATAATATCTGAGGATTTTGAATACTCCATCCATTTGGGAATATGCTTGGCTGTAACCAATGAAAAAGTTAACAGCCGCCTAAGCAAATACAGTTTTATTTTTCCCATGTAACAAGAAGCCTAGAGGTAGGCTTTAGCTGGCTTTGGTTCAGCAGCACCACAATGTTAGGGTCAGCATATCTCATGTTCTGTCCCTTGTCTTACAGACTCAAGTTCACAAACTAGCTGCCGTAACTGCCAAAATCATGTCCTCATAACTGGCTGAATAACTGGGAGATCGGGGGAGATGGAAGCAGTGTCAGCCAGGTTTGATCTTCCTACCTGGAAAACAAAGTACTTTACAGAAGCTCCTGCAGCAGCCAGTTCCTCTGCTTCCATGTGTCACGTGGTCAACTTTAAATCCAAGGGTGGCTGCAGAAGTGAGCACCTTGCATCTCCAGCCAGAACAGTGCAGACCCCAGTTCTTTCAATGGCTCTGGGGTCAGCTAAGCAACTGTGTCTGTTACAGTCATTTTAGTATTATATCTTCATATCCCTTTATATCTCCTTAATTACAACTCCCAGGATATTTAGCCAGAGTTTTGCCAAAATATAGACATGGAACCAACATTAAATGATTGAAGAATTGAAATTTGTGAAAGCATTAGCTGTAGGGAGCATGAGCAAAGAAAACCAAGACCAATCCAGTTGAATGGGAAGGCCTCAACATTCCTCAAAACAAATTAAGGGTAATAGTTGGCTGATTAAAAATGTATTTTTTCTAACTCTCAAAGCAATACAAGTTTACTGAACAACAATCTTAGATTTTAGAGAATAATAAAGAAAGCAAAAGTCACCCCAACAGCCCCTGATATAACATATCTGGTATATACCCTTTGAAACAGTCTACATCTTTTCTTTCTTCGTCTACTCTGTTTTTTCTATAAGTATGCTATGTTCTTCTGAAATCTGCTTCCCTCTATTGAATATGTCCTTCTCCCTTTTCTGTATAGTGCTGTGTTATATTCCATTATAAGGTGTTGGTGGTAAGGGGGCATCCAGACTCAAGCTGGGCTGTCTAGATGCCTGCCCCTGACACCAACATCCTGTGTAACCTTGAACAAGTTAATCAACCTCTTTGTGGCTCAATTTCTCCATCTTTCAAATAAGAAAAAAGACTCATCTATGCAGAGGACTGTTGGGAAAGCTAAGTGAGTTAATTCTTACAATGTACTTAGTACAGTGACAGCTAAATAGTGGTGTTCAATAAATGTTAGCTAGTTTTATCATAGGGAAATATGTCAAACAATTTTAATAATACTGAATTGATGGATATTAACTTTTTAAAAATACTTGATTTTATAAATGGCCCATCCATTTATATCCTTGAAAATACATCTTTGTCCAAGAATTTCCTAAGGATACCATCCCTCAAATATAATTGCTGGGCCAAAGGACGTCTACATTTTAAATGTTGACATTTATTCTGAAGCTGCTCTTCAGAAACTTGTTCCAGGCCGTGTAGGGAGTGCTTGTTTTTGCATACAAAAATGCCTATTTTTCCACACATTTTCTAAAACTAGGTATTTATTTTTTCCAAACTTATCAGTAAAACAATCTTATTAATTTTTAAATTTGCATTTCTTTAATCAGTAAAACGATTAAAACTTTTTAAGCTTAGGGTGGTGGTGCATATCTATAATCCCAGCTACTCAGGAGGCTGAAGCAGGAAGATCACAGTTCAAGACCAGACTGGACAATTTAACCAGGCCTTGTCTTAAAATAAAAATAAAAATAAAAATAAAGGGGGGCTGAGAATATAGCTCAGAGGTAGTGCCTAGCATGAATGAAGCTCTGGATTCAATCCCCTGTACAGGTGTGAAAAGTATTTTAAAAACGTTTATAACCATTCATATTTTAATGAATTATTTTGATTATTTCCTCTGGGGCTTAACTGAATCTTTTTTTTTTTTTTTTTTGGTCATAGGTGCTCATGGTCCTATATGCCCTGTATGCCCTGTAAACCAAGAGTTCAAAGGTAAAAATGATTCCAACCATTTTCCAAACATTTCCTTTTGGATTTTCAATGACTGCCATCATGTTTTTCTCAGTTTGAAAAAAAAAATTTGGTCAAGAGGAATTTTCTACATTTGTGATATATGTAAGTCCTTAGAAAAACCCATAAAAAGGGAGGACAGAGGACACAGTGAAAAGATGGGGGAGGGAGAAAACTGTTTTTCATGAGAATGAGACTGTACTATTTTGCTAAGTATTCCTGATACACATATTTGGAGGGAATCGAAGTCACATAAGGCAGCTTTTTCCAAATGCTTTTCCAGAACCATTTGCTGCAGCAAAGTTAAGCTTGGAGAGCTTAATTACATACATACCTGATTTGGAGTTCAACCTTCACACTAAGGCCAAGTCTCTAAAGATACAGACCAGACAGCTGTATCTTTTAAAGGCTGCTCAAGGTCACAGAATAAGTAGTAAAAGCATGATTTGGATCCAAGAAATATGGCTCCAAAGTCCCTACTCTATAAACATGTGCAGCTGAGATTAGAATAAGCTTCATATGATTCTGAAGAGAGGAGTTTCCATCCCGTGTTGTCAGTCTGGGACTTTGAGAGCTGGGTGCTTCCTCTGTCATATTCCTTCAGTCCAAGGCCTATCTCAGTTTCTTCTCCCAAATTTGCCATTTTACTGACGATTAGTACCTCATACTCAACCGGGAATCTGACTAAATTGCCCAACCCATCTTTCATCGTGCCTATTTTCTTCCAATAAATAATATGATGCATCCATAAGTGTTTTATATACTGGAAGGATACTGAAAGGCTTGTTCATCCTCCAACTTAAACGTTCTAAACCAGCAACTATTTGAAAAATTATGTTTAAATATTCCCTCCCCCCCAGAAAAAAACAAATCTTGTGGTGAAGTTCCCTTTTGAGACTTTCCTTTCCAACATCAACCACTGTACATGTGTTTTATCTGGGGGTGAGAATTGTAGGGTCCCAGAAATATCATTTCAGGGTGAGAAGCAAGAGTAATCATGAATGAGGGGAACACTGACTCTCCAGGTTTGTTTCCAGGAATGACCTGAACACGACTGAGCAGAGCAGTCTGGGATTTGTCCATTTCTCTTCCTTCTAAGTGGAGGTGCCACTTCTAAGTACTCTCCTGCCCATGTGTCAAGCCTCGGCCATCTCAGGCTTAAGCCACAGCCCATCATTCCTGACTCAAAGGAAGTGGGAATGCCAGAGGGCAAGATTTCACTCCTGTGTCATGTGAAGTGTCACTTGGCTTTGTCTGAGGGTCTCCTTTCCTCAACTTCATCTGTGGAAGTGCACATCCTAGCTGTAACTGTGGTCTGTAGATGTAGATTAGAGGTAGGGGTGTATGTGAGAGAGAGACAGAGAATCCAAATGAGGTCATGGCATCCAGAAATATGCCAAAAGTTTAAGAGGGAGCACTCCTTCCAAGAAGTAACTATTGATACAAAATTCTGACATAATATTTTATTGAGAATCAGTCTTATTTCTCTGGGGTCCTAAAATATCCCTTTGTAAGATGGGTTTGTGTCCCTTCCATGATGCAAAAGAACTACATAAAATAGTGTCTTTCTCACATCCATAAAACACTGGATCTACTTATCAATAGTAGAGAATACTATCAATAGTATTCTCCCTGGCCGGGCGTGGTGGCGCACGCTTGTAATCCCAGTACTTTGGGAGGCGGAGACCGGAGGATCCGGGTTCGCGGCCAGCCTCAGCTCTCTCTCTCTCTCTCTCTCCGTCTCTCTCTCTCTCCTTAGTGAGGCCCTCCGCAACTTCGTGAGACCTGGTTTCAAAATAAAGTATAAAAAATAGGGCCGGGGGTGTAGCGCCGAGGTAAAACGCCCCTGCGTTCAATCCCCGGTACCACCAAAAAAAAAAAAAGTATTCTCCCAAGCATACCAACTCTTCAGGGGGGATATTAAAGTACTGAAGATATTAATTCATTCATTGATATTGAGCTATGCAATGTTTCCTTATGTTTCATCTTCTTAAGAAATAAAAATTAAGCCAGGTATGATAGCACACAATTGTAATCCCAATACTTTGGGAGGCTGAGACAGGAGGATGGCAGGTTCAAAGCCAACTTTAACAACTTAGCAAGACACTCAACAACTTAGTGAGACCCTGGTGCACAATAAAAAAAATATAAAGGGCATGGGGTATAGCTTGGAGGTAAAATGGAGGTAAAATGCCCCTAAGTTCAATTCCCAGTATGGAAGAGAGAGAGAGAAGGAAAGAAGGAAAGAAGGAAAGAAGGAAAGAAAGGAGGGAGGGAGGGAGGGAGGGAGGGAAGGAAGGAAGGAAGGAAGGAAGGAAGGAAGGAAAAGAAATCAAAATTAAGGAGCATGAAAAAATGGAATCAGCTAATTACAAAACTTGGTGGACATACATAACAATGTGTGTGTGTGTGTGTGTGTGTGTTTGTAGGGAAGGAGGAAGAGAAAAAGAGAAGACAAAAAAGACAAGACAGAGATAGGGAGGCAAGCTCCTTACAGACAAACTCCTTAATCACCCAAGACTCAAACTCAGTCAATTACAAAAACACATAAAACAGTCAAATATTTAATAAAAACACAGTTGGAACTTGACCTCAAATACTTGTAGGTGCATTGTATGTATCAGGTTTCCCAGAAACAGAAGTCATAAAAACACATTATTTATAAAGAAGTATTTTCTCTCCCCATCCAAATAAACTCCTCCCCTGGTAACCACACAGCTGTTGCCTTCGGAGAGAAGGGACATGTGGTGCTAACTTCCCTGCCTTTCAGTCCTCTGCAACTAGACAGAGGCAAACCAACATTGAAATTCTTAGCTTTCAGAATTTCAGAGAAAATAAAAAGTCCATACCGAAATATTAGGCTAAGTCGATTAGCCCAATACTGTGCAGGGATCCTGACTGAGAGAGTTGAAAGTTCTGGGGTTTTTAATATTTTAAAGACAGGGCCACTCAGCCTGGGATGCACTCTGGGTCACAGCTCTCAGCACATGCCCCTTGCAGTTACGGTAACCAGACATTTTTCTTTCACTGTGGGAAAGTGTCAAATCTTTTCTCTCTGTGTGTGCATATTTGAGCCACAGGAAATGGTCTTTACATCCTATTCATCGGAATGAATGAGGTGTGAGAACATTTTAATTTCACATAAATGCTTTATGTCTTTATCAGACTGGATTTGCCTTTGTTTCTTTTTATAGCTGCTTTAAAATTCTAACAATTCTAAAAGAAATATAAATTCATTATGGAAAACTTGTACACACAGGTAATAATAAAAGAAAAAACTGGGGAAATCCATCTAAAGTCATGAAAAGACAAATACTATTAACTACTATTAACATTTTGTTGTTTGGAAGCCCTTTTGCTTACAATATGATTATAAATATTTTATTATTCAGGGTTAATCTCACATTTTCAAGAAAAATGCCCATGAAATGATTTATAATTTCATCATAATTACATTTACAAAATAAATAGAGTTATACAATGTTATAATTTGATTATAAATAATGCTTATTGCAATAAATAGTAAACAACAATGAAAACTGATATATAAACCTGAAATAGTATTTACAATATAATTAGAGGCCATTAATGGTAATGGAAATAACATTGACTTTGGTTAAATTCAAAAGAGATGGGTTTGGTCCCAGCTCTGACACTAACCCATGGTGGGGATCAAGAATACAGCATTTCACCTCTATTAAGTTCAATTTCATGTATAAAATAATGGGACCGGATATTGTCCCTCAGGTCCCTTCTAGCATTGAAGTTGTCTGATCCTAGGTCAGGCAGATTCAACAGTTGAGCACTTCTTTGCTAGATTTTTACCTATTCTGCAGCCACTTCAGAATACTTGAATTACTAGTTTCATTTTTCATTTACAGATGAGCTTATCCAAACAATCACTTTAATTCTCCACCAATGAAAACACAGCCAAAGAAAATAATCAACCTAACAGTTATTCTGTCGGTCACAAATTCATTCATGCTCTAAGCAGACTAAATTGAAATGCAACAGAAATGACAGTATTTTAGAGCTGTAATATAGCTGAATTCTTTCCTCAAGCAAAGTATCAGATAATCTATAAGAACATTGAGAGCTCCATTTGTATAAAGAAGAGTCACAGAATCATCTTGGAGGACAATGGGGCAATACTGGAATCTAATCTTGCCTTGTGGCATGGATGGCAAATTCAAATGCATACAGGAACCATATGCACAAGTAATATAATTGTCTCCTTATATCTGAACCACTTCACTGAATGAGCAAACCTAATAATAAAATGACAAGCGGTGGTGGACTAGAAAAAGTATACCTTGCCTAATACAAAAATCCACTGAGTTCCTGACAAAAGGAATGTGGGCAGAAAATAATGAAAACTTTTGATTTTACAAAAGAAGCTGGCAATCCAGATTTTGTGTGTGTATGTATGTATTCCCAAGTTTCTAAATTTGGCTCAAAGGTTTTTGGATTTTTGTTGGTTTATTTGTTTGTTGTTTGTTTGTGGACCAAACAGCACAATGCCAGGGTATTAACTTGCTTGCATACCAACTTATATAAAAAACCAACTTCCTCCACTTTCTGGGACACATGTTGCATCGACAGACTACTGAAACATTCTAGCAGAAAGTGGAAGACCAAGCTAATCAGGAAAGGAGGACTAACCTTACATTGTACAAAAACAACCTCAACATTTAGACCCAAGAAGATCGATTTTTGCAAATATTTTCTCCAAATAGCTTCATTTTGCTCGTGTGTGAATAAAATATCTGATAATGATTAGATTCTTTTATCCATAGGTGAATAAATATGCAGCTTCTGGCTTTTTGGAGTTGGCAGGCTAGAAAATAAATTAACCCCTTTTAAGTGAACTTGGTAAAAAAGTTTGATTATCGATACATGCAATTCTTTGAATTCAGGTTCAGCAATGATCCAAAAGCCTCTGGTCACCTCTCCTCCAGCTGTGAGCAAGGAGGAGCACAGCTGAAAGAGATATCCCACCACGTAGCTAATGCGTGAAGTCAGATGCTTGCCCCTCCTTCTCGTTCCTATAAAAACATCTGTGCAAAGTGGGCCCAGCTGGCTTGCAAATATGTTCCATGATGCAGGCCAGCTTCAGCCCCTTCCTTTCACTCTTGTCTCCTTTCTGCCAGTGTGCATTTCTCTTTTAAACATCTAATGCTTGGTGAAAAAAAAATCATTGTTACCAGGTTAAAAGTTAATGTGCTTCAACTGTTTCACCCCCTTCCATTAGGAAACTTGGACTAGCAATAAGGGATTTGACATTTTACCCATGTGCCTATCTCCTCCTTGGAGGAAATTATAAGAGGGGGTGGGGCGGGTCAAGAGTTGTTCATCAAAATGTCAGGTTCCAATTTGGTAAAATCATTACAATACCTACTTTCTGAGAATTAGCGTGAAATCTCACTCCTTTCCCTTTGAAGACAGCCTGTTGTTAGCCAAGATATGCCCCCACCATGACTTTTATTTACAGTGTAAGGCCTACTTGGGATGATGGGGAGGAAGGACAGTTCAGGAATTAGCTAGTGGTGAATAGACCTTCACATTTGAAGCCGAAAGGCATCCGGGCTGCTTGGGAAGCCTCCTGAGATTAGGGGTTCTTCCAAGATTGTCAGGGACGTTGAAAGTTTCCATTAGTTCAGACTCCCTAGGCTATGAGGACAGTTCCACCTGGGAATCATCTCAACTCCAGCCAAGGCCCCCAGGCATCCAATATTCAGAAAGATTAAAAAGAAATTCTAATGTGCAAAAAAGAACAAGAAAAAGCAAGTCTGAAACCATAGAAAAGGCTCAAAATGGCAACCCCCTTTTGATCACAGAGTTGGGGTTCCTGAAAAAAAAGTCCAGACTCAAGATTGAGGTCTTCACTTCTTTCTGTACCCTATCTACTGACACAGGGATACCCCCTCCACTCCTGCACTTCTCCACTGCTGGTCTTCCAATGATGCCCTTAGAAAAAGGAAAAGGTGGGTCTTCTTGGCTCAGTGAAGATTTTAAGCAATCCATAATTCCCAAAATGCTGATGACATTTTCCGGGGGTGCTGGGGATTAAATGAAGTACCTCATGCATGCTAAACACATACTCTACCACTGAGCTACACTCCCAATCCCTGCCTTTTTTTTTTTTTTGCGGTACCAGGGGTTGAACCCAGGGGCGTTTTACCTCCGAGCTACACCCCCGGCCCTATTTTTTATCCTTTATTTTGAAACCGGGTCTCACGAAATTGCGGAGGGCCTCACTAAGTAGCTGAGGCTGGCCGCGACCCCGGATCCTCTGGTCTCTGCCTCCCATGTACTGGGATTACAAGCATGCACCACCACGCCTGGCCAATCCCTGCCTTTTCATCTACCACCCTTACAGCTAGAAGGGGTAAAAGTAAAAGACAGGTCCCAAGCCCTGAGGATTAATGGAATGTTGCTTTCCCAACCCAAATTCAATTGCTGACTTTCCCAAGGATAAACCATGTTCTCCTACCAATTAGTGTTGCCTGATAAAGTAAATAAAAATAGAGAGTTCCAGCTAAATTTGAATTTCATATAAACAGTAAATAATTTGTATTATTATTTGCAAATACTGCATGAACATTTCATTTAGTTGAAATCAAATTTAACTAGATAGCCTGTATTTTATCAGGCAACACTCCTACCAACAGATTCAGGAACATATTTGGACTTTAAAACCTAGAGAAAAGAAGAAAATTAATTCAACCAAACTAGTGAATAGGAATTTTAACAATGCATGAATCTCTTAACTGCCAGGAAAAAAAAATGCTAAGGGACTGACTTTATCCTACCTTTATGTGATCGGCTGGTCCAGTGGTTCTCCATCGTAGCTGCACATTAGTCACTTGAAGAACAGCCAAGCATTTCTTTTTTTTTTTTTTTGTGGTACCGGGGATTGAACCCAGGGTGTGGGAAGCTGGGCTCGGTTGAGCCAGCCAAGATGGCGCCGTGGCGGGCTGCCAAGTCTCTCGACCCGCGCTTGTTTACCAGACCTAGCACATGCGCAGTTGAGAAGCGCATGCGTTTGGTGCATGCTCATTGCGTGCTTGATGCTGGAGAGCCTATGAGAGGAGGCCTGGCCTGTGTGTATGTGGCGTGAGAGAGGTGTGATTGGAGGATTGCTTCTGGCGTGATTGGGGAGGGGTTGCTTGTTCATAATATAAGCGGCATGCGGGGCTGAGAGAGAGAGAGAGAGAGAGAGAGAGAGAGAGGAAGAGGAAGCTGAGAGAGAGGAATCGGGATGGAGAATGAGAAGCGAGAGAGAGAGGAAGCGGGATGGCGGATGGGAAGCGG